>JAIEZT010000054.1:2625806-2669840 GCA_019594935.1 Periophthalmus modestus
GTAAACCGGTAGCTCGATGATCGTCATGTGACTGCGCGTAAGCGCTGTGGTGACGTCACACTCATCACCCACGTTCTTTATACAGTCTGTGGGAGGAAAGTAAATACATTTTAATATCATCCATAAATATAATTAAATTCTGATGAGTTATAAATCCTCAACTGTTCTGTGTCTGTTTTCAAAAGCTCATTTCCGTATCGCAGTGAAAGCATTAGTTTTAATTGTGTCACTTAATGAAGAAGATGTATCAGTGAAAGTCATGCCTAATGTCGCTTCACAGACCCGGCATTACACCAGCACCTTGCAGGAAAAGCCATTGTTAACGACCCTCAATAGGACAAGGAAGACTTTGATCAGAGCTGGGAACAACACCCTCGGCGGGTTGTAAAAGCAGTTCGACACGAAGAGGAGCCAAAACATTCACTCTCGTTTGAAAACCAGCTCAGAGTCAACAGGCCTCAAAACGTCCCACTGTCCACTGTCACGAGTTTGTTTGTGGTGTGTATTCAAAAGGACAGGTCAAAGATGTCCCGCCGCAGAGGATGTTGTATGGGACCTCTCCGGACCTCTCTGAACCCTTATTTCTGCTTTTGCATAAACGTCGGAGCGAAGTCACGTGTAGTTTTGTGTAATTTTGAGAGTTTGGAGCTGACGAGAGATCAACAGGCACGAGAGGGGAAAAGGCAAAAGGGGAGAGAGACTGGGTTACTCATTACAGCTTTATAGTTTGTTTTGTGATAAAGATCTATGGTCGTTTAAGCCCAAAGTCCTGGTGCGTTCAGTACCTTTTGGGAGGTGTCTTCACCCATACACCTCCTTCAGGACCACCGCTGCTGCTTCTCAGGTGAGAGGTAGCTTCAATGCATTCACTATTTTTGCACAAATTTCAAATGCAATGAAAGAAATCTGGCTTATAATGTAAGATTTGAGAGTGAGAAAATTTGACTGTTTTACCACAGTTAATGCAAGATTGTCATAGAAGGCCTATTGCAAAAAAAACTGTTGCAAAGTTTAAATGCGCTTAGTGAGCGAGGCATTTACCCCTGAACTGGAAGATATCTGGTCTCAAAATCTTACTTTTTTACTATTTTGAGATGTCTAAACTCTGCTATGTAATCTTATCAGTTCATTATATCACAACTATTGCTTCCAGTTTTGATTTTTTTTTAGATTTTTTTTTCATTATTTATAACAACAGAAAAAAAGTAGAATTATGTTTTTATTATCATTATTATTATTATTATTATTATTATTGTCATTATTATTATTATTGCACATTTTAATATCTTTTTTTCCCATATTAAACCAGTTCACATTTACACAGCTTTAATGAAGGAAAAATTTAAAAATCTGGGATCTTGTTGTGAAACTTTGTGTTTTTTGTGAATGGCAGGTCCTGTTTTGTTCTTCTTAGTCTGGACTCACCGGCATCATGAGCGTGGCAGCCAAAACCCCACGTGAGGGCTGCTGTTCCAAGCTCAAGGTCGGAATAATATGAACTCTGGATACACTTAGTATCTTTCAGTCAACAGCAACGACCAAGAACAGTTTAATTATTAGAGAATTGATAGTTTATTTCTATTGCACGTTTAAAACAACTTCAGCTGAGTAAAGTGTTTCACATAAAAGTCAGCAAAAAATAAAACATACAAATATAACATGATACATGGGAAAAAAAAACAACAGAACACCAAGATATCCTGTGTAGCTAGTGTTAAATACCAGGGAGAAGAGGTGAGTTTAGTGTTAAATACCAGGGAGAAGAGACGGGACTAGTGTTAAATACCAGGGAGAAGAGGTGGGTTTTCAGTCAAACCGTCAAATACAGAATTTACTAGATAAATATTTACTCAATTATAAATGTTTGAACCATAAGACTGTATAAAGAAGTGAGTGTGACGTCACTCACAGCGTTCAGCTCCAGTCAAATGAAGCTTATCAAGGCTAGAGCAGTTATAGCGGCCAATTTGGAGCCGATCATAGCAATCAAAGAACAATCTGGGTTAATATGAACATTTTAAGACCAAAATGACAAGTTTGACAGCAGCAGTTTGCAAAGAGAGGGGCCAAAGTTTTTCAGTAAAAAGTGAACTGAAGCCAGAGTTGATGGAGCGGGAAGTGCGCCCACGATCACTTCCTGTGGAACGTGGCAGCTAGCAGGTTAGCTATATCCATTCATATAAACAGTATGGTTTGAATTCAGAAGTAATTTCAAAAGGTCTGACAAAGTGACCGTCGAAGCATTTAATTTCAGATTTATTGAAAATACAGAAAAACAAAACAAGCCCATTTAAAACATTAAAACAGGGAGCAGGTGTGAAATCTGTGTGACGTCAACTGACTGTATTTCTAGTACTAGGCCCATATTTAAGCCGCACTACGTAATTGTTCTAGTCGAGAGTTTGCCAATTTGTTGTCTCTATAGAAAAGCTATTACTTTGATTAGAATGTTCCACAGTATGGCATTAAACGTATCTATCTCTGTGTATACAACAAACTGACGCTACCAGACAAAGTTACAGGTCAGATCTACGGAGAGGAGACCCCAAGCACGAGAATGTTTTTCAAAGGACCTTTAGCATTTTCTCATTACAGGTATTTTAACTGGTCACATAGGTCAGTTTAAAGCCATATTGTGGAACATTGCAGTAATAAAATCTCAAGTGAGACAAGCAGCTAGTTGATATTTCACCAGAAAAGTTACACGGTGAGTCTTTAAGTTAAATCACTGGAGCTTTTATGTTGGGAGACTTGTTTGTTTTTTTTTGTATTTGCTCAAACAGGTGACCTCTCATTGTGATCGTTTTAATCTTTAACTCTCATTTGGTGCAGATATCACCAACACAAGGTTTTTAGGCCAAACACCATAAAAAGATAAAGTAGTTAAAGGTTTGTTTGACCCATTTTCACCAAGTTACAGAAAAGGACTTTGAGCCACAAACGGCTCAGGAGCAGCGTCTGTTTGAACCAATGCAATGAAATAAAAACACCAAAAAAAGACAGTTATTAGTTAAGAAACATCATTTTATAAGAGGAATATTAAAGAAAAACACTTTGATTACACTTTGTTTAACTTTTTATAGATGCCATTTTGAGGACTGTTGACCATTCATGTTCAAAACTAAAGCAATTGCTACAACAACGGACCCATTTTTTATCACTCCGATAAGTAAAAAAGGGATTTTGATGTCTAATTTTGGTTGATTATGAAACTTGGAGGATCTACCACCTTCTTGTATCCATAGAAATGGTATCGCTTTACATGGATTGTTCCACAGTATGGCATTAACCAAGATGGCTATCTCCATGGAGACAGGCAGATCCAGTGTTAAAATGATAATTGTCTTGTCTAATTCTTGGGTCAAAAACATTTCTAGGGTCCTACAGTCAGAGGCTTCACCTGATCCACTGAATGTTTTCTGTAATATTGTGTTTTTTCTTCCGCAGCTCTTCCTCGCTGCTATGGCGTTTGTGTATTTTTCCAAAGCTTTTTGTGGAGCGTACATGAAGAGCTCCATCACTCAGATCGAGAGACGTTTCGACATCCCCAGCTCCCTCATCGGGGCCATCGACGGCAGCTTTGAAATGGGTAAAGATCACAAACAATCTGCTACTTTATTTCAGTTTATTAAAGGTCCTATATTACACAAAGTGAACTCTTGTCCCTTTAAATTATTTAAAGTGACGTGTTTTGGTTGAACAGGAAATCTTCTGGTGATCGCGTTTGTGAGTTACTTTGGTGCTAAACTCCATCGACCCAGGCTGATCGGGGCGGGATGTCTCATTATGGCAGTCGGAGCTTATCTCACTGCTCTGCCGCACTTCTTCCAGGGACCGTGAGTACAGGTTTATAATGCATAGGGTCATGGGGTTACAATTGGACTGATATAGCTCCTTTACTGTGCCTTCTCCATTCACTCCACACTCTAACCCACTCTAGCCACATCTGCCCAGAGCTAACCTGAGAGAACGGAGGCTGCCAGTCTGCACCATCTGCCCCTCCAACCAACACCACACAAACACACTCACCACATACAGTACACACGAGGCCATGTGGGTGAAGTGTCTTGCCTAAGTTGTCTGTGTAATCCCTCAGTCGTCCAGGTATGATTCATAGCAAAATAAAAATTCAAATCTGTCATCCAAGCTGCTTCTTCCTTTCTGGTCAGATCACTGCTGGACACTGCCTTATATCGGTCTGAAGGGAGGAGCTAACAACACTGAAGCTAACACGCATGTTTGTTTAAAGTTTGAGAGGGGCCTGAACGATGATGCACAATATGACTCCGGCACAGTTCAATAGACCAAGATAACAAACAGAATATGTAAACATGTGTGTTAGTTTTAGTGTAGTTTGCTTTTTGTCTGAAGAAAGGAACTGTGTCCACCAGTACTGAAAAAGCTTGGATGAAGTGCTGTGCCTAAGGACACACTGCTCCGACACTTATCTAACCTACATCTCCCACATGTTGGTGCCATATGAATCATCTCACACTCTGAGGACTTCAGCAACCGGCCTCCTGCTGGTGCCCAGAGTCAGGACGAAACCAGGACGAAACCAGGACGAAACCAGGACGAAACCAGGACGAAACCAGGACGAAACCAGGACGAAACCAGGACGAAACCAGGACGAAACCAGGACGAAACCAGGACGAAACCAGGACGAAACCAGGACGAAACCAGGACGAAACCAGGACGAAACCAGGACGAAACCAGGACGAAACCAGGACGAAACCAGGACGAAACCAGGACGAAACCAGGACGAAACCAGGACGAAACATGTAGAATCAGAGTTTCAGTTTTGTGCGGTTAAATTCAGGCTCGAACGGTTCTGTTTAGCTGCATGTGACTGAAAGGGTTTTATTCTGCCTCTTCTCTTTTAATGATGATTATTTATGTTTTGATTTGTTGTATTGTGATTTTAATGTCTTTCTTATTCTGTAAAACACTTTGAATGACTTTGTGTACGAATTGTACTGTATAAATAAACTTGCCTTGACTTACCTCCATAAATAAATGTGTTTTCAGATATAAATATGAGACCAGCATGTCCCACAGAACTGCAACGAACAGCACAGAGACCATTTTGCCGTGTCTGTCCAACCACAGCCTGGAGACAGAGGATGGCCCCAGTCTGCAGGCCAAGACAGGTGCAGTATCCATGGTTTAAGTGTCATATTTAACTCAAGTAAATATAGATGATAAACGAAACCAAAGCAGAATTATCCCAAAAAATGTACAAAATGTATTGTTAAAAAAACTTTACATGCATGGGAATTCATCTTAATGAAATTTCAACTTTTTAAGAAGACTCCCACACACTGTGTCACTCTTGGTTCACTTTTTAAAAACTTTTTTCAAATGTATTTATTTGAAAGCCAGACAAACATACAACATTGTAGGTCCAAGTTCATTTTAATTAGCACGTTTCAGTAGCTCTGACCTTGATTGGGTTTGATGACAGGACTGACCCAGGACTGACCCAGGACTGACCCAGGACTGACCCAGAACTGACCCAGGACTGACCCAGGACTGACCCAGGACTGACCCAGGACTGACCCAGGACTGATCCAGGACTGACCCAGGACTGACCCAGGACTGGCTGTTAGCATGTTGGCTACTTTCATTTATATGCACAGTCCATGTTCCACATGATGAATACTGATCCCCAAAAACGATTGTTCTGTTAATATTTCTTTAATTTCATTTGTCGTTTTCTCATAATTTTCTCATCATTCCCTTCAGCCTGTGAACATTCCAGCGGTTCTCCAATGTGGATTTATGTGTTCCTGGGAAACATGCTGCGGGGCATTGGTGAAACTCCCATCATGCCTTTAGGCGTGTCCTACATCGATGACTTCTCCAGAGAGGAAAACACTCCTTTCTACTTGGGTTGGTGATGCACAAATCCACAAAGTGATGATGATGTTTGGATGTTCACGTGTTTATGACGTGTTTATTTTTGCAGCCTGTATCCAAACTGTGGGGATTTTGGGGCCCATGTTCGGGTTCATGCTCGGCTCGTACCTGGCCAAAATCTACGTGGACATCGGATTTGTGGATTTAGGTATGAAGTTTCTTATATGTTCTTTTGTTTTATCAGTTTAAATGTCTTATTTCATAGTGTTTATATGAGAGCTGTTTATTTCAACTTTCTCAACTTGATTTCTGCTTCACGTCCCTAAACAAAATCATTTCTTCTTGAGGGTGAATAAAAATCATTCTGGTTCTGAAATAAGCAGTGATGTATGAAAACCAAATTATAATTCCAAAATGATTTAAAGTGTATTTTGAAGTCAACCTCTGGAGTGGTTGTAGCTGGCTTAGTTATAAAGGAGCCTATTCACATTTTCAGCTGAGACTTGACTGGAAATAAACCAGGACTAAACCAGGACTAAACCAGGACTAAACCAGGACTAAACCAGGACTAAACCAGGACTAAAATAAAACTAAACCAGGACTAAATCAACCCTATAATAAAGACAAACTGCTCAGACCAGGACCAGCCCAGGACTTGTGTGGATGCACCTTGAAGTATGTCCCCTCTGAGCTGCCATAGCCTCTGTTTGCACAGATGATTTTGCATTCTAAGAATTGTGAAGTTTTATTTTGTTGTTTGACTCTTTGCCCAGAAAACATTTCCGATATCTTGCACTTCCACTGCTTTGAGCAAACGGATCATGTGGGATGGACTTTTTATAGTTGAATCATTAACTTTGGTCTATTATCTAGAAATGGTGTGGCTCAAACAGCTACCAAACCTTTGACACATGTATTTTAAGGTAAACCCTCTTGGCGCTGGCTTGTGTAACAGTCTGTTTGCTCACCTCTAACTTATCGATGTAAAACCCGGCCATAAACATGCTGCATTTAACCCTTTGAACCTAGTTAGCAGTTATGACATTAGCTCGATACGTATTAGGTCATTCTAAGGTCAGGCAAAGGTGCACTGTGTAACTTTTTCAGATGGAGGGTCTGGTCCGTCTTGTCTCCATGGAGATGTTATTGCTTTGCCTGGAATGTTCCACAGTGTAGCATTGGTGAAACGGTAAATGGTCACAGGTTTATACGGCGCTTTTCCATCTTTAAAGATACTCTCAAAGCGCTTTACCTCAAGGAACCACTCACACATTCACACCGCCAGCCTTTGGATCAGTGGGCAAACACTCTACCAAGTAAGCTCACCCAATTAAACTTATCCGTCTCCATGGAAACGAGCAGGGGATGTAACAAGCCAGATCTGTAGAGAGGCAAGTCCAATCTCTGCCATAATGGATGTTTTTCAAGGTGTTTTTTTTTTTTTTTATTAGTATCCAACACTTTACCAACTGAGTTCGCCCCATTAAACTTATCTGTCTCCATGGAAACAAGTAGGCGGCGCCACCAGGTCCAGTTACAGGCCAGATCTGTAGAGAGGCGAGTCCAATCTCTGACATAGTGCATGTTTTCCAAGGTCTTTTTATCAGCAAAAACATGCGTTAGTGAATTAATGCATGCTGGATGAGTTTGAGGCTGTACCGTGGAACATTCCAGATAAAATAACCTCTCCATGGAAACGAGCAGGTAACGCACTCTCCTATGGTAAAGTTACACAGTGCTGTATCAGTCTACCCCAGTATGTACCAAAGTAAGATGAGGGGGATCTCAAACTAAACCAGGACTCAACCACGACTGGAGCAGCTCAAAATGTTTTCATATACTGCACTGGGTCTTTCATGTGTTCATGTTCGTTTAATTCCCAGATACGGTGACGATTACCCATAAGGACTCTCGGTGGGTGGGGGCCTGGTGGCTCGGCTTCATCATCACAGGGACAGTGGTTCTGATGTCCAGCGTTCCCTTCTGGTTCCTGCCCAAGTCTTTACCGAAACAGGGCCAAAAGAAAACGCCGCCCGAAACCAAGGAAACGGAGATGACATACGTGGCTGAACAGGAGAGTTTTCTACCGCCCGAGACGCCAGAGCAAGACCCCAAAGACAAACCTGTGACATTTAAGGAGCTGGCCAAAGGTGAGTGCCACATGGTCCTGGGTTCAATTTCCAAATCTGGTAGGGTCTTTCTGAGGGGAGTTTGCATGTTCTTCCTGTGTCTGTAGGGGTGTCCTCCACTAAAAACACACGCAGCAATATGTATTATGTGATACCTTTACACTCAAAGACGGGCTCATCTTATTTATCCCCAAGGGGCAGTTTAAGGAAAATATATATTATATATATATAGTGTAGTGTAAGGAAACATGACACATTTCTTCTGGTGGTTTATTTTCTGAACACAAGGGCTACTGTCGGCCGTAACCCACAACATCAGTCTCAACTCACTAGAGCCAGTCTCCAAAACAGACCAGTAACTGACCAATGACAGCTTCACATCAACGTATCGTCATGGCAACCAAGTGTCACAAAAGTCAAGAGGAGTAAACTCTGAACTAAACACAAAATATCAGGTGATTATAATAGAATAACTGTTGTTTCACTCCCACAGACTGTACATATAAATGGACGTAGCTAACCTGCTAGCCGCCGCGTTCCAAACAGGAAGTGATAACGGGCTCTCTGTACCTGCTGCTGTCAGACTCGTCATTTTGGTCTTAAATGTTTGTATTAACCCTCTACATGATCCTGGGATTTTTATTTCGCTATTGTCTGTAAATCAACATATGAACATTAATAACAGACAAATCAAAAAGACCCATTCTTTCCCGGAGGTTGCTCCTGCTAGCGGTAGCAACAGGTTTGATTGACAGCGTTGCTAAACCCCCGCACCCTGCTAAACCAGCAGTGCGGGCGAGAAGAGGCGTTACCTTCAACAGCCTCTCTCGTGATTGCCTTTTTGGTTGCTATGATACTCGTGGTCGGAATTCCAAATATGGAACTCTGCTCCAAATTGGCCGCTCTAACCGATCTATCCTCGATGAGCTTCATTTGACTGGAGCTGAACGCTGTGGGTGACGTCACACTCACTTAGTCCACTTCTTTACACCGTCTATGCGCACTCCACACAACTTTCATCTAGCCTCGCTCCAGTCAGTCCGCCCCAAGGCAGGTGTGGCTAAATCTTGCTATCAAAAGATTGAATTAAAAGTGCAATGTAAAGAATCTTTATAAGGAAAAAAAAGGGCCATGTCAACAGGGCTGCAACAGTCAATCAAAATAATCGTCTAATATCTTGACAAGTAAAATGCTCGTGTTTGGATAATCGTTATCTATGCACTATTAGTGTTTTGAAATAAACAAAAGTGTGCCATAAAACTCAAAAAACATTTCAAATCTGCTTCAGGAAAACCTTATCAAATGAATCCCAGGAGAGAATAAAGTCCTGTACAAACTGTCTGTCTCTGTTTGGATTTTGTAATTTTCAGAGGTTTGTTTAGGACACTCCAAGATGACACAATATTACATTAAAGTGCACATATTACACCATGTTCTTATCTGTGCTATAATGTTTCCTCATCACAGACAGACCTGGAGTTGTGTTTATTTTGTTTCATTCACACATTTTCATTCTGAAAACACTCCACACACCTTCATTTCTAGAATCATTTGGATGGTTTCAGCCCTGGAATTGCCAATCTCTGCTGAACAAAAGCTAAAAGTTGAAATCTACCACTTGATGACATCACAAGGTGGAACAGAGCATTTTGAGCTTTGGAGATGTAGACAGACTAATACATTTACTCAAACATGTGTGAATGAAACAAAACACAACTCCAGGTCTGTTTTTGAGGAGGTAACGACTTTATAACATGACTTAAAGCTCACAAGAGTCAGTTTTGCGTAATATAGCACCTTTTAAACAACATGCGTTTCAATTTGTGTAACTTTCAAATGTCTCTTGTTTTGCAGATTTCATCCCGTCTCTGAGGAGGTTGTTCAAAAACAGCATCTTCTCGCTGCTGGTTCTCATGTACCTCGTGATCGTGAACGGGTTTATCGGCATGATCACTTTCAAGCCTAAGTTCTTGGAGCAAACCTTCGGCCAGTCCGCGTCCAAGGCCATCTTCCTCATAGGTACAACACAGCTATGACTTCCTGTTTATGCAACGCTGCAGCCGAAACAATGATATTATTCGAGGGAAATGTGATTGTTGAAGATAATGGCGTATTCAAACACGCAGTAGGTGACACAGTGGTTTGCTTTGAGGAAATCCAGCTATATAAATTTTACGAGCAGCACTGTCCCGTGTTTGTGTTTATTGCGAACGACAATGGCACATTAAACTCTAGAAAAGTTCTTTAATGTAACATAAACAGCGACCAGAAGTAAAATCACAAACAAAAATCCAAAATGGTAACTGAGAAGACGTGACTCTGACGATGGACCAACAGGGGGCAGAGGAGAGCACAGAGGTTATATACATGCGCAGACTAAGAAGATACAGGTGAAAATATAGACTGGATGTGTAAATGCACATCGCTAACCTGCTAGCATTAATAACAGACAAATCAGCATCTGTCTTTCCCCGAGCGTTAGCAACAGGTTTGACTGACAGTGTTGCTAAGTACCTGCCCCCTGTTAAATCAGCGGTGTTTGTGGGAAGGGGTGTTGCCTTCAACAGCCTCACTCCTGATTGGTTCTTTGGTTGATATGACGCTCGAGGTTAGAATTCCAAATATGGGCAGGGCAAACAATCAATATGGCAGGAAGTAAAACTCAGAAATTACAAAATAAAAACAGGTTTAAGGTAATAAAATAACCCAAGAAACAAAATGCTACTTTTGATGCTTCATGGTGCAAAACATCTTTCCGAAACTGAATTTTATTTAAAATCTTTGTGTAATTTTGCGTAATATAGAACCTGTAAATTATCACAATTTAAAGTTTCACTATGTAACTTTTCTGGTGAAGACTCAAGTCTGCTTGTTCCCACAGAAGTTATTCTTTTGCTTAAAATGTTCCACAGTATGGCATAACTAATCTGTCTTGAATTCATTCAATTCTCAGTGTTTTGTCTATCTGTGTTTGTGTAATCAAGTCTTATTCTATACTGTGGAACTTTCCATGCAAAGCAATAACATCCACCAGAAAAGTTACCTGTAGTGAACCTTTAAAGGGGCCATATTACATTGTTTTCTATGTTCTAATGTTGTTTCCTCATCACAAACAGACCTGGAGTTTTGTTTCATTCACACGTTTAACACAAAAACCCTGCATATTTAGGCTGAGTTCTTCTCTCAAACTGAAAACACTCTGTTCCACCTTGTGATGTCATCATGTGGTAGTACAGGAAGTGCTCCACTGTGTTTTTAAACTCCACACACCTTCACTAGAATCATTTGGATCATTTCAGATCTGGAATTGCCAAACTCTACTGAAGTAAAGGTAAAAGGAGCTGTTGACATGAAAACTACCACTTCATGACATCACAAGGTGGAACAGAGCATTTTGAGCTTTGAGGAACCCTTTATTATTACCCTGTTTAGGTCTCCAAACATGTGTGAATGAAACAAAACACAACTCCAGGTCTGTTTTGAGGAGGAAACGGCATTAGAACATTACTTGAAGCTACAAGAGTCAGTTTTGTGTCTTTAAACTCTGACCCATCTCTGTAAATGTCTTTATTTGCGTCCGTCTTCTCCGTGTAGGCATCCTGAACCTGCCCGCAGTGGCGCTGGGCATGATCACTGGAGGTTTTGTGATGAAACGTTTTAAACTCGGCGTGATCGGAGCAGCTCGCGTGTCCTTCACCGCCTCCCTCGTCTCCTTCGCTTTACTCTCGGCTCAAATCTTCCTTCACTGTGACAATGCGGAGGTCGCCGGACTCACGGTCACGTACGAGGGGTGAGTATGTCCAACGTTCACCTGAAGGGGGCGCATTATGTCAAATCAATCATGTTTTTCTGGTGTTCTCTCCCTCATCGTTAGCATGTTTGAGTAATCTTGTTTAGTCCTGCTCTCCAGGCTTGAATGCTCTGAAAATGGCTGTTTTCACCTACCCCCTATCCCCACCCACAGCTCTGCTCTTACTGGAGATTTACCATTGTAGATCATGCATGTACTTATTTCCTTCTGTTCTCAACTGTGCGGTGCAATACTGGAATTTCCCCACTGAGACTAATAAAGGCATATCTTATCTTTATTTTTAAAAAATCTGACTTTTCAACCACTTTAATCGATAACAACGAAATGAAACAAGTCATTGAAAATATATCACATGAAATGTCACTATGAAGAGGCATTTCGTATCAGTTCTGCAGTTTTGAACAAGAATTCACAGTTTAGAATGAACAAAATGTAAAGTTATAATCTAAATATCTACGTTAACCTTTCATACAAGTGCCCCAAAAAAGCATAATTTGTCTTAAAGAAGGTCTTATGTTACACAAAACTGACTCTTGTGATGTTTAAGTCATGTTATAATGTTGTTCCCTCTTCAAAAACAGACCTGGAGTTGTGTTTTTTGTTTCATTCACACATGTTTGAGTAACACTTTATTATTAGTCTGTAACATCTCCAAAGCTCAAAACACTCTGTTCCACCTTGTGATGTCATCAAGTGGTAGTTTTTACATTCAGTAGAAATTGGCAATTCCTGAGCTCAAATCATTCAAATGATTCTAGAAATGAAGGTGTGTGGAGTTTAAAAACACAGTGGAGCACTTCCTGCATCACTACACGATGACATCACAAGGTGGAACAGAGTGTTTTCAGTTTGAGAGAACTCAGCCTAAATATGCAGGTTTGTGTGTTAAACATGTGTGAATGAAACAAAATACTACAGAAGTCTATCTGCAAAACAAACTTTTTTTTAGGTGAAAAACATGAACAGGTCCGGCCGTTTTGACCTCTGACCTCTGTGTTCGTGTTTTGCAGCGTTCGTCAAGTGTCCTACAGCCAGCAGACGTTACTATCTCAGTGTAACATGGGCTGCTCCTGCTCGCTCAAGCACTGGGACCCCGTGTGCGCCTACAACGGGATGACCTACGCCTCTCCTTGTCTGGCCGGGTGCCAAACCTCCACTGGAACGGGAAAGCAGATGGTGAGTTTAGTCAGGTTATGTACGACAACAAAACAATACGAGTTTAATGACAATACCACACCACCTTTCACTGGAATGCAACAATAGAGCTGGTAAGGTGAGGGTTTCCAAACAGGAAGTGAGCATGGGCGCACGTCCGGCTCCATCGACTCACTTAACATCGGAAAACTGGCAGCAGCAGGTACAGAAAAAGGTGTGACAGTCGTTATTTTGGTCTTAAATGTTCGTATTAACTCACTCTACATGATCCTGGGGTTTTTATGTCACTATTGTGTTTGTAAATCAAGATATGAACATTAATAACAGACTTCACTAAATATTCTATAAAACCTTTTCTAATTCTGCTGAACGAGTTTAACAAAATATTAATGTTTTTGTGATATATAATAGTTGACAATTAGTATGATGAAACTGTAAAACGCAAAAATATGGTTAAAATAAAAACCAGGGCTAAACCGGGACCAAAACAGGACAAAAACCGGGATTAAACTGGGACCAAAACGGGACTAAAACCGGGACCAAAACCAGGACCTTACCAGGAAAAGCATAAACACACCATTGGGTTTATACACAAGTTCTGCAACATTTACAGACTCCTCCCTCTTATGCTCTTGTTTTATTATTATTTGAAAAGTTTAAAAATACAAAAAAAAGACAGAAATATCCACAGCCCAGAGTAATTTTATGTCACCAAGTCCACTTCTTTACACAGACTGTTTTTTATAAATGTAAGATGTGAATATAACCATACTCTTAAATATTAAATCTGTCTCTGGCACCGTCCCTCCTCAGGTTTTCCATAACTGCACCTGTGTGGAGGACATGATGATGACTCCAGGGATGAACAGCTCGGCCATCCTGGGTCAGTGTCCCAGACAGAGTAACTGTGAGCGGGTCTTTAAGTTCTACATGGCCCTGTCTGTGCTAGGCTCCTTCATCTCGGCTGTGGGCGGGACTCCTGCGTACATCGTCCTACTGAGGTCAGAGGCACAACCAGTCGTCTTCTACACCGTTTTACCCTGAAATATTCTACATGTGTTTGTTTTTTATTTATTGATACAGATACAACAAACAGGGCTTAATAATGATGTAATCTCATTCACAGAAGTGTCAGACTCACTCAGATATGATTATGTAAAGATTTTTGGAGTCATACGATTCTTAAAATGACACAAAAATGGCAACATCATCTTATTTCTTTCTGCTAATGGTCCCTCATGTCTGCCTTTGCTGTTTTCATGCAATTTGAGAAATCTTTAGGGTCCAGAAATCAGATAATGGTCAGATTTTGGTGAGTAATTTGGTGTAATTTTCAACACCAGTCTGTAGGAGGAGAAAAGCAATAGAATTATAACTAGCTCTGTGCACAATAGCGCCCTCTACCTCTCTGTTAGCGACTCTAATTCCTCTAGAGTCGCTAAAATGAATAAATATTTAAAGATGAGGCAGTGGACGGGGGCTTGTGTTTAGAAAGAGACATGTCAATGCTAATGCTAATTTTGAGCCATAATAAATATTAAAACAACACCACAAACTGAAGTGTTCTACATGTAAACATAATCGGGTAGTCTTTATTTTAATTGATTTGAATTATAATAGGTTGTTTATTTAATGTTTTCTCATTTTAATAAAAGTGAGTGTTAGCTGTGAGACCAAACCTAAACATGGCCGCTCGTTCAAATCAATGGGCCGAGCTCAATGTCAGCGCTGCTATGCACTGAGCCCGGTAAAAAGCAATAAATACTAGGGCTGGGTATCACCAAGAAGCTGCCGATACGATACGTACCTCGATACACAGTCCACGATATGTATCTCGATACAGTGCCATTTCGATACGATACGATACGATATATTTCAAATCGACACGATGCGATTCAGAAAAAAATAAAGGCCTTCAACCTTACTTAAATGGTCAACCCAATTTTCACAAAAAAAAAAAAAAAAAAAAAAAAAAAAAACATTAAATGGTGAATTTATCTTCCATTTGTTGAAGATTAAAAAACACAAAGTGCTTTTTGATTAATGCATGTTTCTAACTAGAGGAAGGAAGGCGGTTGAAAAATTTTGACATTTCTGACATTTTCGTTTCTCTTGCTTCTCGCTTCTCTTCACCCGTAAAGAGTAACGTCTGGGGGGAATATCGATACTAGGAAACAAAGAATCGATACCGTATCGATTTTAATAATATCGATACATATCGGTGTATCGATATTTTAGCACACCCCTAATAAATACAGTGAATTTGTCAAGATGATCAAATGTGAAGCATAAAATATCACACAAACATGGATATACACGTTTGAGAGGGAACATCTTTATTATTTTTATTTAAATAATGTCGCAAACATATTTTATTATTATTATTATTGGCTGATGGCAAACCAGGGCTAGTGTATTTTTAATGATAATACTGTAACTCATAACTCTGGTTCTTAAAAAGGTTCATTTATTGGTGCAATGCAATTATGAAATGCTGTGTAAAAGCCTCTGATGGAATAAACGGGTGTTTGAAATGATAAAATTATATAAATACAAATGTCAAACATATTAACCAATCAAACATCTGTGTGTTTTTGTGTTTTTATAGGTCGATTCCAGGTGATCTGAAGTCTCTGGCTTTGGGGATGCAGACGCTCATAGTCAGAACATTAGGTGAGGTTTTTCAAATAAATGTAGGTTTTGTATAGATTTATAAAGTACAGAGGAAAGACTGTTTATATAAATGGACATGGCTAACCCGCTAGCCACAATATCTCCATTGACTCTGACTGCATAAGAGTGCACCAAAACTAAGAAGAGAAAGAGGCTTTTAGCTGTTTTACTTCACAAAAAACAAAACTGGAGACTTTGGATACACAGTCAGAGTTTAATAATGTAACAAACTTTTACACACACACCTGCTCCTGTTTTGAGGGTTTTATGTTTTGTTAGTTGTTAGTTTTTCAGTTTGTATTGTATTTTAATCAGGACACCCATGAAAAAGTGGGTGAGAAAAGTGTTCTCTGGATTCCCCTGTATAAATAATGATTAAAAAATGGAATAATTCACTTTTCTCTATATCTGCTGCTGTCAGACTCGTCATTTTGGTCTTAAATGTTCAAATTAACCCTCTACATGATTCTGGGATTTTTATTTATCAAATCAGACGTCTTCTCTCCCTTACTCCTGCTAGCGTTAGCAACAGGTTTGATTGACAGTGTTGCTAAGTGCTCGCTCCCTGCTAAACCAGCCTCGCTCCTGATTGGCTCATTGGTTGCTATGATACTCTTTACACAGTCTATGGTACAGTATAAACATGTATAAATCTTCTGTTTTCAGGTGGAATCCCTCCTCCCATTTACTTTGGCGCGCTGATCGACAGGACGTGTTTGAAGTGGGGCACAAAACAGTGTGGGGGACGAGGAGCCTGCAGACTTTATGACTCCAATGCTTTCAGGTAAAACAATATTTGGGATTGAGCGCTGTGAAGCATCTCTTAAGCACCAGGGCCAGCCAAAACAATTTAATCATTGTTGTACAGTCAGAGATGTTCAGTCTGGAAATGTTTTGTTTGAATGTCATTTCAGAGGTTCAGGAGGAAGCCCAACCCAACCACTGTTTAACGCAAACCGCGCTGTCCTCAAGTCGTTTTTATAAGTCGGTTAATTGTTTTATTTAGATTATAAGGAGTTATATGAGAGAACAGCAGAAAGAAAAGGTTATGTAGTGAGCGCGCTTACATATGAGGCGACAGTGGCTCAGTTGGTAGAACATTTGTCCACTGATCTGAAGGTTAGCAGTTCAAATCTCTCATCGCTCTCGACATAAACGTCATTGGTTGGGCGGTCATACACACTGAGCCACAGGTTGGCAGTGCGAGTCCAGCTCACACAGATGAACACTGTTGTTGTGTCCTTGGGCAAGACACTTAACCCACGTCACCCCAGTGTCCATGTGCACTGATGAGGTCGAAAAGTTCTATATAAACATGTGAGCTTTTACCATTACATATAAATACATAGATTCCTTGTTTAGATAGTTGTTTTGCATGAGCTCCCCCTGCAGATGTGGATGTGTAACTGCAGTTTGGGTTAGATACATTACAGATGCGTAATAGTTTTTTCCACTTTACTTTTTAGTCAACTTAATGGTGACTCAATCCCATTTGATTTAAATATATATATATATATATATATATATATATATATATATATATATATATATACACAAATATTCCAGTTCATGAAAGTCTCAAAATTGGAATCACTGATGGAGCCACATTTCTGTTATAAACGTCATGGCTGGAATCATTTTTATGTTGTTAAATTGTTAATTCGTTCTGGTTTGAGCCCAGTTTACTCCTGATTTGTAATGGGACTTTCGGCTCCTTTGTGGATTCTGAATCTTTTGAATCTGTTCTCTTCAAGGAGCCGTTTGAAAGACTCGAAGGCTCTTTTACTGTTTATTTCTATGACAGAAGCCAGTGTGAGAACTCATTTAATCTACAATTTAATCACTCAGAGAAATGAGCAAAGGCTTAAATGTGTTTAAAATGATTCAGAGTGAGAGTGAGTTTACCCTTTGGAATTATACAAACTCAAAATAAAACATTACAGGACAATAATAATAATTAAAAACTGTTATTATGATGTCAAATACGTTTTTTCATGCTTAAATCTCTCACTTGTGTAGCCTGCTCTGCTTCTGCCCTGATTCTTGTTGGTTCAGGGTCAGTACAGCATCAGTATAAAATTATAAAAGGATTTGGCTCTTTTAAAAAACAAGAGCAATTGTTAAGGAATCGTTCAAAAGAGCCGAGTCGTTTTTGCATGGACTCCTGTATCTTGTGAGTGCAGTTTGGGTCAGATACACAGACATGGCATAATAGTTTTGAAAGCTTTAGCCACGCCCCCTTTTTAGTCGACCAATCGATCGACAGGACGTGGGTTTTTTTCTTTAATCGACCACAGCCCGACATAAAGAGGTTGTGTCCTCAGATCATTGGTAGAGTGGTCCAGCTCCCACAGATAAACGCTGTCGTTGTGTCCTTGAGCAAGACTCTTAACTGGAGCATGAATGTGTGTGACTTCTCCTGATACAGGCTTTAGTTTGATCCTGTTTTTGTCAAGTAGCAGCCAAAATACAGCTTTCCCCATCGTTTTTCCTGTGTTTCTTTGGACTTCTTTCACACTCTGATTTGCAGGATAATTTTCTTGGGGTTGGTGACCGGTCTTTACGCTCTCGGGAACACTTTGTGGAGCGTCCTGTACTGTCGCATCGTGAGACGACAGAAGAAACTGGACCGGAGGCAGCGAGAGAAGGAGAACGGACTGGACGGGGCCAACGGAGCGCCCACGGCACACGCTCAGATCAGCCTCGCCCCAAACACAGACACGGACAAAGAGAGCACGATTTAACTGTGAAATCTGCTGCTTTCAAACTGGACCAGACAAGGCAATGGTACAGTGACAGCGCCCCCTGGTGGTTAAGCAGTATACCTCTTTACAAATGTTTCATATTACATTTATTACAGTGTTTTTCTTTTTCGAGGTCAATAAGCAATTTCTCAGCATAATCCTGCGATGGTTTTGTCACTCTGGTAAACAGTTACACAAGTGCTGAAAGGGAGAACCCGAACGCACAAAACAGTTTTACACAATACCTGTGTTTTGTGATTCATTTTAAAGTATCCCCCATGATAAATGTGAAGTTTTAGCAGACTGTTTTAGAGACGAGTTGTAGCAGTCAGACTAATTTTTTACGCAAACATCCTGATGCCTCCTGATGAGTCATAGTGAGACGTGTTAAAGAGCCGATATTACACAAAACTGACTCCATGTTATAACTGTTTCCTCCTCAAAAACAGACCTGGAGTAACACTAGAAAACTGTAGACAGACTAATAATAGTTTACTGAACAAAGGGTAAAAAGTAGCAGTTGAGACGGACGGTTCCAGGGCTGAAATTGTCCAAATGATTCGAGTGTTCCTCATAACTCCAGGTCTGTTTGTGCTGAGGAAACGTAACAGATCAGAACATGGTGTAATATTGGTCCTTTAAGTATTTGTGTGAAGCGTGAGCACTATCACTGTTTTTATATAGAAGTGATGAGGAAATGGATAAACTCGAGTTAGAGACAAAATGTCCCGTTAAACTGAGTCTAAACAGTCTAATAAGTCATCTCTATTACCTCATAAATGTCGCTGACCCACTTTTGGACGCGTTATAACATGTAGGACAGGTTGTGTGGGACAGGTTGTGTGGGACAGGTTGTGTGGGACAGGTTGTGTGGGACAGGTTGTGTGGGACAGGTTGTGTGGGACAGGTTGTGTGGGACAGGTTGTGTGGGACAGGTTGTGTGGGACAGGTTGTGTGGGACAGGTTGTGGGACATGGGGTGACACAGCCTCTTCGTGGCTGAAGGGTCAGTGGTTTCCCAGAAAGCGTTTCACTGGTAACAGTTACATCCTCATTGAGTAGAAAGGTCAGGGACGTTTGTTTAAACAGTAAAACGTGGCTCCGTCGCCGCTGTCCAACCTCTGGTCTGATCCAAATGATTTTTAATGTTTTTATTGTTTTTTATTTGTCACATTTATGTTTTTGAAACTTATTAAAAACATTGAAAGTGAAATTTTATTGTCATGATTCGACACATGTTCAACAATGACATTTTAATAGTTCTGTGTGTTTTCTGTGTTTTTTAACCCTTATCACAGTTTGACAGCTGCAAGTTTGTCTTTGCAACACCCACAGTCACCACCAGGCGGTGCTGTTTTCAACTAAATGTCCACATCTACTGATAGAACAGGAGAGGAAATGTAAGATCTGATAAGATAAGATAAGATAAGATAAGCCTTTATTAGTCCCACAGTGGGGAAATTCCAGCATTGCACCGCACACATAGAGAACAGAAGAAACAGGGTAATAGATAAATAGTAAGAAATAATTTAAGAAATAGATTCAAAAATAAAAATAAAACTCTAATATACACATATATATACATATAGATATACAAAGTGAAAGTGATAAAGTGACTTGGGTATTGCACATGGGTTTGGTTAAATATGGTTGAATGACACATGTTCAGTGTTAACAGTGTTCATTGTACAGTCTGACAGCAGCAGGAAGGAAAGACCTGCGGAACCTCTCCTTCACACAGCGAGGGTGAATCAGTCTGTCACTGAAGCTGCTCTCCAGGGCAGACAGAGCGTCCTGCAGGGGGTGAGACTCATGGTCCAGCATAGAGATGACCTTAGCCAGGACCCTCCTGTCCCCCACCTCCTGCACTGAGTCCAGAGGACAGCCCAGGACAGAGCTGGACTTCTTGATGATCCTGTCCAGCTTCTTCCTCTCCCTCTCTGTGATGCTGCTGTTCCAGCAGACCACACCGTACAGGATGGCTGATGCCACCACAGAGTCATAGAAGAGTCTCCTCAGGAGATAGAGCCTGCTCTGGCCCTTCCTGTACAGTGCGTCTGTGTTGTGAGTCCAGTCCAGTTTGTTGTTCAAATGAACACCCAGGTACTTGTATGAGTCCACTCTCTCAATGTCCCTTCCCTGGATGTTCACTGAGGGGGCAGTAGAGTGGCGTCTGCGGAAGTCCACCACCATCTCCTTGGTCTTCCCTGCGTTGATGATGAGGTGGTTCTGCTGACACTAGTCCACAAAGTCCTGCGTTAGTCCTCTGTACTCCACATCGTCGTCATCCTTGATGAGGCCAATGATGGCGGAGTCATCAGAGAACTTCTGCAGGACGCAGCTGTCCGTGTTGTGTCTGAAGTCAGATAAACCTCTGCACCTGTAGATACTGCAGGACACAGGCATGAAACTTTCAAATACATGTACTCAGATACTCAGAGGAGGAGGAGGAAAAGTAGTAGTAGTAGTAGTAGTAGTAGTAGTAGTAGTAGTAGTAGTAGTAGTAGTAGTAGTAGTAGTAGTAGTAGTAGTAGTAGTAGTAGTAGTAGTAGTAGTACACACTGTAGGCCTAAGTGCTCAACGCTGCGTTTGTTTTTGAATAAAACTCCTTAAAGCTGCACTAATAAACTGTATCTTGTATCTCTTGTATTCTGTCAGTTACAGGTGTTTTATTGCTACAAAAACAAGATGTTTTTTTTTCTCTCTGTGGGCAGTGCATCTCTCCACAGATCTGACCTGTACTTGGACCGAGTGGCGTCCCCTGTTTTTCCTCCATGGACATAGATACATTTATGCCATACTGTGGGACATTACAGTCAAAGCAGTAATAACATCTCTATGTCCAGCCAGACAAACAGACGGAGACTGAAAAGTTACATATTGCAACTTTAATCTTGATCTTTAGCGGCTGGAACTGCTCCTGCTTCAACATTCTTCAGTTATGTTTTTGTCCTGCTTCTCAGAGTCATGTGCATGGGACTTTTGACCACACATCATGAAAAATATGTGAGAGAACTGGGATTTTCATGTCAAATCTTTTTCTGGATATGAACCATGTGACTATGTCCTGAGCACAGACCCGACAAACGACATGAGAAATACAAAATGTGACTGTTTTTAAGCTCCACACACCTTCACTAGAATCATTTGGATCATTTCACACCTAGAACTGCCAAACTCGACTGAACTAAAGGTAAAGAGGAGCTTGAAAACTACCACTTCATGACATCACAAGGTGGAACAGAGCATTTTGAGCTTTGGAGATGTTACAGACTAATAAAGTGTTACTCAAACAAAACTCACCCAAACTTCCTCCTGCTCACCCCTCCCTGCCCTCCCCCAGAGCTGTTATCACAGAGCTGGGACACACAGGGCCTCTGCTGTTCCAGGACTTTCAGTCATGATAAAGATAATATCAGGCTGAGGCTGATGGAGCTGTATCTTCAGTTACACCACGTGACTGATTAACAGAAGGACAGTTAGACTGTCCAATCAGAGAAATTTAGTTCTCATTCCCCATAAGAAGATAACATCCAGCCCGACTGAAACTAACCTGAAACTTATTGTGCTCAACGTCAGATCTTTATGTAACAAGTCATTTTTAATTAATGATTTTATTTCTTCTTTTAATCTTGACTTTGTTTTTAACTGAAACATGGCTTGACAAAAACACAGGTGATGCAATTCTAGTGGAATCAACTCCACCAACTTCAAATTTGAATCTGAAACACGAGTAAACAAAAAGGTGGAGGGGTGTGTGCATTTTTAGAGATCATTTAATTACTCACAGATTGTCATTTGGGGTGTTTTCATCTTAGTCCTGGTTCAGTCCTGGTTCAGTCCTGGTTCAGTCCTGGTTTAGTCCTGGTTCAGTCCTGGTTTAGTCCTGGTTCAGTCCTGGTTCAGTCCTGGTTCAGTCCTGGTTCAGTCCTGGTTCAGTCCAGGTTCAGTCCTGGTTCAGTCCTGGTTCAGTCCTGGTTTAGTCCTGGTTCAGTCCTGGTTTAGTCCTGGTTCAGTCCTGGTTCAGTCCTGGTTCAGTCCTGGTTCAGTCCAGGTTCAGTCCAGGTTCAGTCCTGGTTTAACTTTCGTTGGTCTTGTTCATCCCTTAGACAGACTGTTGTTGCTGTTGCTGCTGTTGCTTTTGTGATTTTTGGCCTTAACAAAAACTGAATTAAAACTGAATTGAAAAAAGTTACACAGTGCACTTTTTAAAATAACATCCAGACCACATTCAAATCCAGCCTCCACCCGCCTCAACTCAACCCCACCTCCACCACCTGCACCACCTGCACCAGTCACACAACACCTGCCATTGTACCTTTGTGAGAAACTATGCACCAACACTAATCTGCCCCAGTGCAGCCCTCCCCCGGCCCCTGGTCCTCTGGTCTCCGCCCCCTCCTGGACGGGACAATCTGTGTGTGTGGAATAGAAATGTGCAAAGCCTTTTGTCCCCCGAAAACTGGCCCGGGACAGCGCAATTCAAGTTTTGAGACCGAAGACTCCACTCCAGACATGGCGACTTGAGCAAGAAATAATCTGCAGATCTGTGGAGAAGAGGTCGGTGTTTGAACCCGCTACATTCAGGGACAGTGTGTAAATACAAGTGTCCTTTTTTATCTGGTGTTAAGGGACATCCTCTTTTGGCCTGTGTCTGATGTTGATAAGATGGAACAGAAAAAGGGGCAGTGGTTTTGAGGGTTGTCTTTTACCCAAATTGTCGCCAGGGTTTATAAAAAGTTACAAAAATCCAGTTTAACTTTGTGTCGACTTTTCCACAGCACAAAGAGAAGACAAAATGAGAGCTGTGTTCAAATCCTGATGGTTACTTCAGGCTGAGGAGGAGAATACCAAGTAAGTACCGACATTAAGCCTCTCTAATGTTTTTCTCTGTGAATTTTAAAGAGTTTGTCAAATCTGCAAAGTTATTTAAGTTAATTTAAACTGTAAAGAAAGAGATTAACGACATTTTCTAATCTTTTAATAATAGATCAGAAAACATGGTCTTATTTCAGTATTTCAACTTAAATAATCATCTAGATCCATCATACACCATCATTTAAAGATGCACTGTGTAACTTTTCGAGTTGGGGTTCGGGTCTGTCTCCATGGTGATGTTATTGCTTTGCTTAGAATGTTAATTACAGATGTTTTTATTGTTTGGGAATACATGCATACTCACGCAAGGTCGCCGCTCCACGGATCTGGTTTGGTTTAATCCTGGTTTAGTCCTGGTTTAATTCTGATTTAGTCCAGTCCTGGTTTAATCCTGGTTCAGTCCAGGTTTAATCCTGGTTTAATCCTGGTTCAGTCCTGGTTTAATCCTGGTTTAGTCCTGATTTAATCCTGGTTCAGTCCTGGTTTAATCCTGGTTCAGTCCTGGTTTAATCCTGATTTAGTCCTGGTTTAATCCTGATTTAGTCCTGATTTAGTCCTGGTTCAGTCCTGGTTTAATCCTGGTTTAGTCCTGGTTTCGTCCTGGTTTAATCCTGGTTTAGTCCTGGTTTAATCCTGATTTATTCCTGGTTTAGTCCTGGTTTAGTCCTGGTTTAGTCCTGGTTTAATCCTGGTTTAGTCCTGGTTTAATCCTGATTTAGTCCTGGTTTAGTCCTGGTTTAGTCCTGGTTTAATCCTGATTTAGTTCTGGTTTAGACCTGGTTCAGTCCTGGTTTAGTCCTGGTTTAATCCTGGTTTAGACCTGGTTAAAGTCCTAGTTTAGTCCTGGTTTAGTCCTGATTTAGTCCTGGTTTAGTCCTGGTTCAGTCCTGGTTTTGTCCTGGTTTAGTCCTGGTTTAGTCCTGGTTCAGTCCTGGTTTTGTCCTGGTTTAGTCCTTTTACGCAAGTTCGCCGCTCCACAGATCTGACCTGGTTTGTCTCCATGGGGATGCATCAGTTTAATGCCATACTGCGGAACAATCCAAACATATAACGACCCTTTTCTCTGTCGAGACAAACGCTCCACAAGAAAAGTTAAGCAGTGAACATTTAAAGTTCCCATATTACTCTGTTTTTTTTATCTTTTCTAATGTTCTTTCCTCATCAAAAACAGACCTGGATTCTCTGTTCCACCTTGTGATGTCATCATGTGGTGATACAGGAAGTGCTCCCCTGTGTTTTTAAACTCCACACACCTTCATTTCTTGAATCAATTGGATGATTTCAGCTCTGGAATTGCCAATCTGTATTAAACTTAAGGTAAAACGTTGGCGCTAACTTGAAAACTACCACTTTATGACATCACAAGGTGGAACAGACTAATAATAAAGTGTTACTCAAACATGTGAATGAAACAAAACACAACTCCAGGTCTGTTTTTGAGGAGAAAACAACATTAGAACATGACAGAGTTAAAAAAATTCCGATCTACAAAGCGACACAAGGATATACCTGTGGATATGTGTCTAAACTCATAATCTTTTTTCGTTCAGGTGACGCACACACACCTGAAAAATGGAGGAGTCAGAGGACAGAGGCAGAATGACGAGCCAGCAGACCCTATGTGCCCCCAGCGACACCACCAAAAAGACCTGCCTCTCCTCCCTCAAAGTAAGACCGCTCCGTGAACGCACCACTGTTGTATGAAGGCCTCGTCTCCATGGAGATGTCATTAAAGGGCTCATATTACGCTATTTTCTGATGTTGTTTCCTGGTCACAAACAGACCTGGAGTTGTGTTCTTTTGTTTCATTCACACATGTTTAACACACAAACAAACCTGCACATTTAGGCTGAGTTCTTCTCTCAAACTGAAAACACTCTGTTCCACCTTGTGATGTCATCATATGGTGATACAGGAAGTGCTCCACTGTGTTTTTAAACTCCACACACCTTCACTAGAATCATTTGGACGAGTTCAGCCCTGGAACTGCCAATTTCTACTGAACTAAAAGTAAAAGTAGCGGTTAACTTGAAAAAAAAACTACCACGTCATGACATCACAAGGTGGAACAGAGCATTTTGAGCTTTGGAGATGTAACAGACTAATAATAAAAGAGTTACTCAAACATGTGTGAACAACTCCAGGTCTGTTTTTGAGGAGGAAACAACATTAGAACATGAGAAAAGAATCAGTTTTGTGTGATATAGCACCTTTAACTTTAAACCTTTGTCTGGAATGTTACACAGTGTGGCATTAAATGTATCTATCTTCATGGCATGACAAACGACAAACAGGCGACACTAGACCAAGTTACAGGTCAGATCTGTGGTATTTCTGAGCAATAAGCCTAGAAACAACTAGAATTGAATAAAAGCAAGATAGATAAGTTTAAGGCCGTACTGTGGAACATTTCAGATAATAACATATATGGACAAAAGAAAATGCCAAAACCCTTCACCAGAAAAACTGACTTTTTTTGTAACCCTTTAGTATTAGTCCATCTACATCTCCAAAGCTCAAAATGCTCTGTTCCACCTTGTGATGTCATGAAGTGGTAGTTTTTGGTTTTTTTTTTAAGTTAACAGCTCCTTTTTACCTTTAGTTCAGTAGAGATGAGCAATTCCAGGACTGAAATGATCCAAATGAAGGTGTGTGGACTTTAAAACCACAGTGGAGCACTTCCTGTATCACCACATGATGACATCACAAGGTGGAACAGAGTGTTTTTTTCTGTTTGAGAGAAGAACAAACAAAACACAAGGAAATAACTTATGACATAGATCAGAAAATAGTGTAATACAGGCCCTTTAATGTGTTTTAATGTGTTTTATTCATGTTTTATACGTCGTGTTGTGTGACTGAGCTGTGGATCGTTTCAGTTTAAAAAGTCTGTCTAAAAACATGAATCTCATAAATACTATAATAATCTGCCACTTTAAACGCACCTTTGCCGTATTTTGGTGTTTTGCCCGAGATGTTGGGACACTTCAGATCCAGTTCAAATCAGTCTCCGGGTGGTTTTCCTCTTGACGTTGTTCTGTAAATGATGAACTGAATAGAGACTGTGATTGTGCAGCTCTCAGTCGTCAGCCGCTAATGCAGCAGGTCACAGAGAAAGTTCCAGAAAGTGTGTAGCAAACACTTTCAGATCTGTCACTTTGACTCTGACGCAGTTATTCACAGTTAATCGCCTTTGTTCAGACCAAAATCGAAATCCATGAAGTATCAGCTTTATTTTTTACAATTATTCTCTCTGTTTCTTGTCTGTAAAACCCCTCACCACACACTTTATACACTTTTCTCACACAGGCATTAACATTTTCTCACATTTCTCTCTTGTTTAAACACAAAGTTCAAACCTTCGTCGGTGCCTTTGTCGGTGCAGAACGTTTCATCGACATTGTGGGTTTTGTCGGGGAGAAAACTTGCAAACATACAGCACTTCAGAGTCACACTGATCCAACATTTATGTAAATTTGTCTGACACATTCTGTACTGTACAGGAGACACGGAGGAGACTGATGGACAATGGTCTACAGTCCCTCAGCCAATCAGGACGCAGAACACAATGGTCTACAGTCCCTCAGCCAATCAGGACGCAGAACACAATGGTCTACAGTCCCTCAGCCAATCAGGACGCAGAACACAATGCACATTCAGGCGCTGTTAAAAAAAACATGCAAAATTTACACAAAAAATCCGCAAAATAGCAAGACCGCGAAAGGTGAACAGCAATATATTGAGGGACAACTGTTTATATAAATGGACATAGCTAACGAGCTAGCTGCCGTGTTACAAATACGAAGTGATCATGGGCCGCGCCACCTTCTCCATCGACTTTGGCTCCAATTCACTTTCTATTGAAAAGCTGTGTCTCCTCTCTCTGTACCTGCTGCTGTCAGACTCGTCATTTTGGTCTTAAATTCTCGTATAAACCCTCTACATGATCCTGGAGGTTTTATTTTACTATTGTGTCTGTAAATCAACATATGAACATTAATAACAGACAAATCAGGCGCCTTCTTTCCCTGAGGTCGCTCCCGTTAGCGTTAGCAACAGGTTTGATTGACAGCGTTCCTAAATGCCCGCTCTGTGCTAAACCAGCGTTGCTAAGCCGGAGGAAAGGCGTTACCTTCAACAGCCTCGCTCCGGATTGGCTCTTTGGTTGCTATGATACTCGTGGTCAGAATTCCTTATACGAAACGTGGCTCCAGATTAGCCGCTAACTGTTCTAGCCTCAACGAGCTTCATTTGACTGAAGCCGAATGTCTATGTCTATGTTTGAAACCCAGAAATGTCCCACTTTTTGACGCAGTTTAGTCAAAGTTTTAATCACATTTTTCATAAACTTACATATTTCCTCCTGCTCATTTTTCCGCAGTTGTTCCTCATGGCGTTGTCGTTTTCGTTCTTCTCCAAAGCGATGACCGGGTCGTACATGAAGAGCTCCATCACGCAGATCGAGAGGCGCTTCGACCTCTCCGCCTCCCACGTCGGACTCATCGACGGCAGCTTCGAAATGGGTACGAGGCGTAGAATTTGATGAGGTCAGATCTCAGACGGCGGGTTAATGCGGGAACGCCGGGTCGGGAGGCGGCGTTTGAAGTCGTAAAGTTTAGAAATGTGGTTAAGGTTTTGGTTTTGGTGAGGGTTAGGGAGATGTTTAGGTTTTTTTTAACACAGAACACAGTAGTAACTTTACACAACAAATTTGACAAGTACTAGCGTTATCTCAAATAACACTTTATGGGCAACAGTGGCTCAGTTAGTAGAGCGTTTGTCCACTGATCCAAAGGTTAACGGTGCGATTCCAGCTCCCACAAATGAATACTGCCTTTGTGTCCTTGGGCAAGACACTCAACTCACCCTGTCCTGAGCGTCTCTGTACACTGGTGTATGAATGTGCGAGTGGTTCCTTGATGTGAAGAGCTTTGAGGGACAAAAACTGACTATAAAATAACTCATAAACAATCAAAAACGTGATATTTTCGGACTGTTCATAGCAACAAAAGCTAACTCGTTACCGTGGCAACCAGAGCTACCTGATAACTTTTGTCTGTTCAAACGCACAAAAGAAACACAAACACACAAGAACTATGTCACTTTTGAGAGATTTTTTGACGTTTTTGAAAGAAATAACCAAATTAAAACTCCATAAATGTTGAATCTTATCATTATTTCGCTGGGATTGGCTCATCCGCCACATTAATCTCATGACTTAAACTCCTTTCAGCACCATTTTTTTGGAACAATTGTGAAAAAATCTGTTCAGTTTCGTTTATTGGCACTGACAGAGAAGACATTGAACTTTGCTGCAGTGTTTGTTTCATGTGAACAGGCCCAGTAATGACAGAGATATTCACATAAACCAGGTCAGACTGAACTCTTCTCTTGTTGCCGTAGGTAACCTGTTATTGTTAGCGGTCGTCAGCCATTTTGGGGCCAAACTGCATCGGCCGAGGCTCATCGCTGCTGGTTGCACCCTGATGGCCGTCGGGTCGCTGCTCACTGGACTCACACACTTCTTCATGGGACGGTAAATATGTAAAAACTGAGCATTATTTCACATTTGGTTAGTACTGTATTTTCTGGACTAAACGTCGCTCTGGAGTTTAAGTCGCACCAGTGAAAAAAATGCAAAATAAAGAAGAAAAAAACATAAAAGTCGCATTTTTGGGGGAAATTTATTTTACAAAATCTGAGGCCAAGAACAGACATTTTATCTTTAAAGACAAATTATAATAATAAGACTAAAATAGAGAACAACAGGCTGAATATCAGTACAACACGCTAACGCTAACATCACACATTTATATTTATTCAGCTCCATGAAGCACAGACAGAACTGAACATGTGTCTGGTGTTTTAACGTCAGATATTAACAGTTAATCACAAAACTAAAGCAGAAAAAACAACAATTTTACTCTGGATCTCACTCCAAATCACTAAATCCACTGAATTCTTCATCCTCGGTGTTGCTTCTGAACAAATCCACCAACTCAGGAGGTATTTTCAATGTTACAGTAGTAGTAAATACTGGTACACAAGTCTAGAGCGCCCTCGTGTGGTTCAGTGTGGCAATAACGAGGATGTGAAATTATATATTTTACTAATTTCACATATAAGTCGCATCTGAGTATAAGTCGCCCCCTGGACAAACTGGTGTTGGGTCCTTAGACACTTCACCCACTTTGCTTAGTGTGACTGTGGTGTTTGAGTGAGTGTTGGTGGTGGTCGGAGGGGCCGATGGCACAGAGAGGCAGCCTCGCTTCTGTCAGTCTGGCCCAGGGCAGCTGTGGCTACAACAGGAGCTTACCACCACAGAGTATGAAATGGATGAATACTGGAAACACGCTATAGAAAAAGTTTAAAGCATCATTACAACAGGCTCTGTGCACAACAGCGCCCTCAGCCTCTCTGTTAGCGTCACTACTTCCTGTCCAGTTTGATTTGTATGAGTTTTTTGCAGAATTGCGCTAAAATGAATAAATATTTAAAGATGAGGCAGTGGACAGAGAGCATACCACACTACACAAATAAAATGAATACTTGTGTTTGGAAAGAGACATGTTTGCGTCTCAATGCTAACGGTAATGCTAATTTTGAGGCATAATAAATACTAAAACAACAACACAAACTGTATTCAGCATATACAAGCAATTAGGTGGTCTCTATTTTAATTAATCTGAATTTTAAGGTTGTTTACTTTCAGTTTTTTCTAAAGTTTTAATAAAAGTCACTGTTAGCTCTGAGTCAGTAGCTGCGTGGCTATGTACACAGAGCATATTATAGTGTTTTTGTCCTGGTCAAGTTCATTTTTAGGCTTGTTTCAGTTCATTAAAATGGTAAATTGACCATCAGAAGCATATTGTATAAAAAAGTTTTAAAAATCTAACTACACGGTCTGTATATCTGTGATGGCGGCTGTGTTGTTTCCTCAGATACGAGTACAGCTCTGTGGTTCAGGTTTTTCATAACGACAGTGTGAGTGTGACGGCCTGTGTGGATCCTCTGATGGAGCCGGAGCTTCAGACCCCGACCCAGATCCAGACAGTAGAAGAAGACAGAGGTAAAAGCAGTTACACTCTCACTCTCACACAGACTCAACAAAAGGTCCTATATCACACAAAACTGACTCTTGTAGCTTTAAGTCATGTTCTAAAGCTGTTTCCTCCTCAAAAACAGACCTGGAGTTGTGTTTTGTTTCATTCACATGTTGTAACACTTTATCATTCGTCTGTAACATCTCCAAAGCTCAAAATGCTCTGTTCCACCTTGTGATGTCATGAAGTGGTAGTTTTCAAATTAACAGCTCCTTTTACCTTCAGTAGAGATTGACAATTCCAGAGCTGAAATGATCCAAATGATTCTAGTGAAGGTGTGTGGAGTTTAAAAACACTGTGGAGCACTTCCTGTATCACCACATGATGACATCACAAGGTGGAACAGAGTGTTTTCTGTTTGAGAGAAGAGCAGAGCTTAAATATGCAGGGAGAGAGTGTAGGGAGATTTATTCATATATTTGGTTTAATCTTACATTTTTTGGACATAATATTAATCACACTCATCTTTTATTTGCTTAAGTTTGTAATGTTTTTGCATTTATTTTATTATTTATTTGATGTTTTGTCTGTTCTATAGCGTAGCCTGTACATTTTTTAGACGTCAGTTATCCATAAATAATAATTAAAAAAAAAAAAAAAACAACACATTTTGCAGGATTATGCTCTCTACCTCACTGTTAGCGTCACTACTTCCTGTTAGCGTCACTACTTCCTGTTAGCGTCGCTACTTCCTGTTAGCGCCACTACTTCCTGTCCAGTTTTATCTCTGAGGTTTTTGCAGAGTCACATTAAACTGAACAAATGTTTAAAGATGAGGCAGTGGACAGGGAGGGAAATTGCAGGTGGGTTAGGGGTCAGAGGTCAGGGGTCAGAGGTCAGGGGGTTAGGGTCAGACAGTGGACAGGGAGCTGCAGGTGGATGTCACTGACAACATGTTAAACGCTACACAATAAATGAAAACTTCACCAGAGACAGTTCTATATTTAGAAAGAGACATGTTTGTGCATCAATGCTAACGCTAATGCTAATTTTGAGGCATAATAAATATTAAAACAACACCACAAACTGAAGTATTCTACATATGAAAATAATGGAGTAATCTTTATTTTAATTAATTTGAATAGGTTGTTTATTTGACTGTCGACTGTTAGCTTTGAGACACAGTGAGCTAGCTAGCGTGCTACTGTGCACAGAGCCTATTTAATCCTTAAATCGTTCTTTTAGAGTTGAGTTGCAAACAGTTACCGAAGGAATTGCACCTTATTTTGAATCTGATTAAAGTCGTCCGTCGGTAGCTTTGGTCCAACTATTCCAGGAATGTACTGATCCAGGACTGACCGTCTGCCCCGTTTTACCGGGATTATCCAAGATTTCCATGTGCTACTTCCATAACTCAGCACAATGAAGGAATACGGACACAGTTCCTGCTTATTTGTACAGTGAGAGAAGTAAAATACTTCCTCTTTTGGTCACAATATTGTAGCTGATATGTAAATAGAAGTGAAATAGAAATAGTTGCTGATGACAGATCAAAGATTACAGAAACGTGGGCTGAGTAATATATTTTTGATGATTGGATTTGCGCTGCGGACTGAACAGAAGACGCTCTCCTCAAACCCATGTTCAGTCACAGTGTTTTTCGTTTTGTTGCCAGATGTAATCATTTTTCTCTCAGAGTGTATTATGTTCATGTCGATGTGCTTCAGAGTTTATGGAGAAAATCTTGGACCATTTCAACAAAACCTTCATCTTCGGGTCATAATGTTTTTTCAAGTGTCTGTTTATGTTTGTGGAGCCTGACACACAAGGACATGTGACATGGTCACACATGTCATTTCAATATAATCTCAGGATGTCCCAAAGTAAATGGAAATTTCCATGTCTCCCAGAGTTTCTGTTGCAGCTAAAATGATTTTAGAATTATTATTATTAGGAACATGTGATGTTTTTGGATGTCACACACATGAATGTGGCTCTTTTTCCTTTGTTCTGTGGGTAAATCAAGAGCACAGAGTGTATATGTAAATGAACATAGCTAACCTGTTAGCCCCCGCATTCCAAATACAAAGTGAACATGGGCTCCATCGACTCAGCTCCAGTTCACTTTCTATTGAAAAACTGTGGACCCTCTCTCTGTGATGGTGCGTTCACATCGGGGCGTCAAGAACACGTTGGACGCCTCCAGTTGGACGCCTCCAGTTGGACGCCTCCAGTTGGATGCCTCCAGTTGGATGCCTCCAGTTGGACACCTTTGCATTTGAGGACAAACTCTTCTGACGCATGTCTTGGACGCTCTGGACGCACATCATCTTGACGCCCGTCCAGAGCGTCCGTTGCGTTCTGCGAGTGCCTTTGGATGTTTAGTTTTCTGACGCTCGGTGTGAACACAACATATCTGCTGCTGTCAGATTTTGGTCTTAAAATGTTTGTATTAACCCTCTACATGATCCTGGGGTTTTTATTTTACTGTTTTGTTCAGAAATCAAGATATGAACCTAATAACAGAGAAATCAGGCGCCTTCTTTCACCGAGGTTGCTTGTGCTAGCGATAGCAAAATTTTTTTGATTGACAGTGTTGCTAAGCGCTCACTCGCTGCTAAACCAGTGGTGCAGGCGGGACAGGGCGTTACCTTCAACAGCTTCACTCCTGATTGGCTCTTTGGTTGCTGTGATACTCGCAGTTGAAATTTCAAATATAGAACTCGGCTCCAAATTAGCCACTATACCTGCTCCAGCCTCGATGAGCTTCATTTGGAGCTGAAGCTGTGGGTGACGTCACATTCACTCAGTCACTTCTTCACACAGTCTCTGATACAGACTCGAGGTTTCGTGCTCTCTCTGTCTCACATACGACTCTTGTTCTTGTGTTGAAGCCGCCTGTGTGAGAGACTCCGGCTCCTCCTCCATGTGGGTGTACGTGTTCTTGGGAAATGCCTTACGTGGGATCGGAGAGTCTCCAGTCACTCCGCTGGGAATCTCCTACATCGACGACTTCGCTGAAGCTGAGAACTCCCCCTTCTACATCGGTACTAACGCCGCACGACTCCTCACAACTAGAACTGTCACGATCACACATTTTCAAGTTTTGACATATGACTGAAGAAAATATAGACCCTCTCTTTAATACCACATAGAAGTAAAATAGTATATGAAAACACGCAGAACTGTAAGAGGTAAACCCAAAAAATCAACACTGGGCTGATTTTTTAACGATATTAGCTTGTCCTATAAAAGCACCTGATTTTACACTTGATGCTGTTGCTTGTCTTAGATTAAAGCCGTTTATTCTGACGTTGACGTGTCTTGATTGGCAGCTTGTCTCCAGACCATCACTGTCCTCGGGCCCATGTTTGGTTTCCTTTTGGGGTCGCTCTGTGCCAAACTCTATGTGGACATTGGATTTGTGGATATGGGTAAGTAAAGTCCGACACAGGGAGAGAGAGAGTGAACCAGTCATGTGGAATTGTCAATGATATGAACAGTGCTGGAAGAACTACTCCAGTTTGTTAAGCACAGATAGTGGACCAAAAAAAAAAAAAACATACTCAAGTAAAAGTATCACATGAAAAACTCTACTTAAGTAAAAGTCGATCGATCTGTTTTTATTTGTATATTTTTTTTGTTTTTCTCAAATGATGAACCTGTTAAAATAAACCCTCAGCAGGTCTCAAACTATAATAAAAAATACTTTTATTTTTCTGTCCAGTTCAAAAATGTAGTGGAGTAGAAAGTACAGATACTGCTCTCAAATTTAGTAAAGTAAAAGTAAAAGGTATCCCCTTTAAAATTCAATATTTAACCCTCTAGCGGTGCTATCGCTGCTCATAGAGTCGTTGTTGTCGGCTTTCCATCACCGTGACTCTAACCGATGGTGCTTCATGTAAATTCAAACTGCGTCTCAAAGCAGAGGAATGAGGCTCTTTAAATATGTTACTGTCATTACGGTAATGCGCTTACGTCGTCCCTCGAAGACGACCAATCAGAGCGCAGGTGTCGCCGGGATTCTCCCAGTCAGTTATTTGATGCATCAAAGGAAAAATAAGGATGGATAGAGGTAATAGTATGAAAAAAGGCAAAAGTACATGCTGATACTTCCTTTAACATGATTTTTATGGTTAAAAAAAGAATAAAAGTCTAGCCGAGCTATAATGGTCTATAATGTGCTCAGTCCTTAAAGGGTTAAGTGAAATACAGAGAGTGTTTGACCCGTAGTTCTTCTTCAGACACAGATTAAAAGCCAATTGGAAAAAAGTTGTAAGACTGGAGACACTTGGCTGCTCGTCCAAGCCGCTTCTTCAGTTCTAGTCAGATTCTGTTCAAGAAGGATTGTCTTTCCTCGAACGAGCATCGTCGAGAGAGCTCCTCTGGGCCACAGTCTGCTGTCCATCTCCATCTCAAAGACACTAACCGCTCCTTTGAAGGTAGTGAGGTTCAGATCTGAGCCAGAGAAAAGAAATGGTTTGAGAGGAGAGTTAAAGAGGTCATTTTTGTTAGGAAAGACAATCCATCTTTGAACAAGAATGAGGGCCTGAGACATCATTTATCTCCTATTTATCTCCTCCATCCTCAGACCCAAAGCAAACAAAGGAAACAAAGAGAAGTTTAGTTAGCTTCTCCCTTCAGACAGATGTAAGGCAGTGTCCTAAGCAGCCATAAGTACAGTACTTTACTACTTTTACTTGGGGGTTTTAATGGCGAGGTCTACAGCCAATCCTCTGTAAAAGAATGTGGTTTGGATCAGACAGAAGACTTTGTAGGAGAAAAACATACATATATTTTTGTGTTAAATCATGATCTAGTCCTGTATCGCCAGCCCTAATCGAGACTTTCATTTTTGTCAACATCGCCCACCCCTAATGTGCATATATATTGTTATAGTTGTCCTTGTTTCCTCAGACAGTGTGTCGATCACCCCCAAAGACTCTCGGTGGGTGGGGGCGTGGTGGTTGGGCTTCTTCGTCTGCTCCAGCCTCCTCCTCATCTCTAGTATCCCGTTCTGGTTCCTGCCGCGCTCTCTGCCCAAAGCCAAACCCACCGCCGTGTCCGAATGCAGGGCCGAGTCTTTCCTGGACCAAAAGCAAGATTTAAAACTCAAAGACATCGCTAAAGGTAAGAAAAATGTGCAAAATAGTGCACAGCCTGGTCGTGCAAAGCTATGTGGTTTTCTTATTTCAGCAGCCAATCAGAGAAACACATGGTACGTCTGTGTCAAAACAAACATAGCGGTTTATGAGGATAGGGATAACTAAATGCTGGAAAAACGAAGCTTTAGTTTGTTCTAAATGATACAAGATTACATGGGCTACAACAACAGCCGTCTCAACCATAAACTGTGTAAAGAAGTGGAGTGTTTGGTCCAAATGAAGCTCATCGAGGCTAGAGCAGTTACAGCAGCTAATTTGGAGCCGATTTCTATATTTGGAAGTTTCATAGCAACCAAAGAGCCAATCAGGAGCGAACCTGCTGAAGGTAACGCCTCTTCCCGACCACACCGCTGGTTTAGCAGGGAGCGAACGCTTAGGAACACAATCGAACAAACCTGTTGCTAATGCTAGCGGGAGTGACCTAGAGGAAAAAGGTGCCTGATTCGTCTGCTGTTAATGTTCATATGTTGAGTTACAGACACAATAGTGAAATAAAAACCCCAGGATCATGTAGAGGGTTAATACAAACATTTAAGACCAACATGAGTCTGACAGCAGCAGGTGGAGAGAGAGGGGACACAGGTTTTCTTTTTTGTAATTTTATTTTTGTTGAATTTACATTAGACAAATGTAAAAACATTTAAACGGTAACCAAAAAACAAACAGAAAAAAAAAAAAAGGGTGTACTGTTACTGTGTCACAAATTTAACAATCACAGGATCAGATAAATTCTGGTCTTCTAAGCAGAATAGAGGATTTCCATTTTTCCTTTTCAAATTCCTTCCTTTTGGAGTCGGTTATACATTGTAATCTGTTCCATGATAAAGATTGAGTATACCAAGTTGTGCCATTTGTCCAGGGTGGGGAGTTCCGCCTTTAACCATTTTTTTGTGTTATTGACTTCCGTGCCGCTAAACTCAGCATACCAAAGAGACCGGGGACACAGTTTTTCTATAGAAAGTGAATTGGAGCCAGAGTCGATGAAGCCGGAAGCGCAGCCCATGATCACTTCCTATTTTTAGAACGCGACAGCTAGCAGGTTAGCTACCGTACGTCCATTTATATAAACAGTCTATGATCTCGACTCACTAAGGCCAGTCTCCAAAACAGACCCGGAACTGACCAATCGAACGTCCTCGTCAGCTTGTCGTCGTAGCAACCAAGTGTCACATACTAAAGCAGTTAACGACAACATACGAGTCAACTCTGAACTAAACTCAAAACATCAGATCACTACAGTATAAATGATTGACTGGGAGCTCGAGCCCAGACCCTCTCACTGCTGAACAGAGAGAAGGACAGTCCGGCTGACCAGGCTACGGAGTCATGGTCATATTGTTTCGTGTTTTATTAACGACATGGCTCATAAATGCAGCAGTACACACGGTAAAGTAGAATGCAGAGAGTATTCAGACGCATTTACATCAGAAAATGTAACTATTTCAGCTATTTGAAAGGAGTTTGCAGATCAAGAGTAGCTTAAACAAGTTAAAGTTAGAGTTTGTGTTGGGGTTTTTCAGAGTACTTTTCTAGCAGCATACTTCACTCCTATTTGAGTAGTATTTGTAGTCACAGTACTCTTACTTGAGGAAAAGTTGTTGTTCCTCTTCCCACTGTGACAAAAGCTTTATCTTGACAATATGAAATGATTTGAACGTTTGCATTTCCTGAAAAACTGTGTCAGATATGATTTAGTTTTTCAAATTTGTGCATTATTTCATATTTTGTCCTTCTAATTACTTTAAAGAGCCCATATTACTCTGTTTTCTGTTCTAATGTTTTGTTTCATTCTCACATGTTTAACACACAGACTTTGCAGATTTAGCCTGAGTTCTTCTCTTAAACTGAAGAAAACACTCTGTTCCACCTTGTGATGTCATCATGTGGTGATACAGGAAGTGCTCCACTGTGTTTTTAAACTCCACACACCTTGATTTCTAGAATCATTTGGATGATTTCAGACCGTGGAATTGCCAATCTCTACTGAACTAAAGGTAAAAGGAACTGCTAACCTGAAAACTACCACTTCATGACATCACAAGGTGCAACAGAGCATTTTGAGCTTTGGAGATGTTAGACTAATAATAAAGTGTGACTCAAACATGTGAATGAAACAAAACACAACTCCAGGTCTGTTTTTGATGAGCATTATAACACGACTTAAAGCTCACAAGAGTCACTTTTGCGTAATATGGAGCTTGTCCCAAATACTTTTTCACTCTTACTTGATAAACGTCTTGGACCACTACTTTGTACTTCTACTTGAGTACAGTATTTGGCTCGTCCGCCCCTCCTCTGACAGTTGCGTAACGATCAGTATAATTACCCTGTGTTTCTGTTCGGTCTGTGCAGCCTTCCTCCCATCTCTGAAGCGTCTGCTGGGGACTCCCACCTACTTCCTGCTCATCTGCGGCAGCGTCCTGAGGGCCAACTCTCTGATCGGACTCTTCACTTTCACAGCAAAATACATCGAGCAGCAGTTTGGACAGTCTGCGTCTCGAGCCAACTTCCTCATCGGTAAAATGTGTTAGTATTATTCGTACAAAGATGAATCAATTGATCTTTTTTGTGTTTAAGTGGAACTAAACACTGAACCATAGACTGTGTAAAGACGTGGACTAAGCAATTTACAGTGATTGACGTCTTTTTGACCAATGAGCAGCTTCAAAATGAGGCGTAGTCCTGCCCTCTTTCTAGAAGCTTCCGTGACGTCTTTCTCTTTGCTCGTTGGTCGCATTTTTTGGCTACAACTGTATTTATATGTGTAAAAGAAATGGACTGAGTGAGTGTGTCGTCCCCCACAGCGTTCAGCTCCAAATGAAGCTCGTTGAAGCCAGCAGTTATAAGGGTGAATCTTGCGTGTCGCGAGTATCATAGCACCAAAGAGCCAATCAGGAGCGAGGCTGTTGAAGGTAACGCCCCTTCCCGCCCACACTGCTGGTTTAACAGGGAGCGGACGCTTAGCAACGCTGTCAATCAAACCTGTTGCTAACGTTAGCGGGAGCGACCTCTGGAAAAAAAAGGAAGCTGATTTGTCTGTTATTAATGTTCAAATCTTGAACAAACACGAAATTAAATCTGTCAACTGGACAAATCGTTGTAGGAGTGAAGACATTTGGCCGCTTCTTCAGTTCTGGTCAGATTCCTGCTGAACACTGCCTTATATCTGTCTGAAGGGAGGAGCTAACTACACTGAAACTGCAAACAGCTTTCGTTAAATAAGCTATTTTTGTTTGGAAAGACAATCCTTCCTTAAGCAGGAAAGTGGGGCTGAGACTTAATCTCTCACCAATCTACAACTCTGTCCTCAGACCCAAAACAAAGAGAACAATAGGAGGCTTGTTAAGGGTTGAATAGGGCCGTTTAAGATGAAACTGGAGACAATAGATGTTCACAGTTTCAGTGTCGTTAGCTCCTCCTTCAGACAGATATAAGACAGTGTCCAGCAGGGATCTGACCAGAACTGAAGAAGCGGCTTGGACGAGCAGCGAAAGTTTGTCAATGTAAAGTGAATTGGAGCCAAAAGTGCAGCCCATGATCGCTTCCTATTCGTAACACGGCGGTTAGCAGGTTAGCTATGTCCATTTATATAAACAGTCTCTGGTCCAGTCACAGGACGGTGTTTGTTTGAGTTTGTAGGTTGTGCACATTGTCATTTTGTGTTTTGCAGGAGTGCTGAACCTGCCCGCTGTGGCTCTGGGGATCTTCTTAGGAGGTCTCCTGATGAAACGGTACAAGCTGAGTATAGTGTCGGGGGCACAGCTCTCCTTCGCCTCCTCTTTCCTGGGTTATCTCCTGCTCCTGCTGCAGTTTGGCACCAAGTGTGACAACCTCCCAGTGGCCGGACTCACCGTGTCCTACAACGGGTCAGTTTGTTCTGATTTATTTTTGGTTTTTTGTCTGTCTACAACTGTTATATGTTCTGTCTTTGTCTACAATGTTGTGTTTGTAAATGGTTCACTTGTATGTCTGTCTGGCTATAAATAAATAAATAAATAAAAATAATAATAAATAAATAAAAACAAATAAATGAAAAAAAAAAAAATACAAAACATAAAATTTAAAAATTAATTAAAATAAATAAAAATTAAGTTAAAGAATTAAAAAAAAAAATACATAAAATAGCATTTTAACATTAATACAAATTAAAAATAAATAATAAAAAAAATAAATAAAACAAAATAAAATAAAAAATAATAAAATAAAATCATCAACATCACCAGATTAGGCAGAAAAATGAAGGGCTGAACCATTTGGGAAAAATATTGTGAATGTGATTAAATGTGTAATTTATGTTTAATATATGTTCAAAGTTTTAATTTGCTATTTTGTTTGTGGAGAAAATGATGGTACTTCAAAAACTGCAGTCTTTGCTAGAAACACAGTGATCCAGCTTTTTCAGTTTCAATATCAATATTGATTCTGACTTTATGAACATAACGAATTAACCAGTTTAGGGACATGAAATGGCAAAATGTCCTTAAAACACAGTTAACTTATTTACACAAGAGATACAACTGTTACGTGTCCTTTAAGTAACTTGAATACAAGTTACTGATACTGTAGAGACAGAAAAGATTCACTGTGTGTTTGCTCCGTGTGCGTCTGGTTGGTCGAGAGCTGAGGGGGCGGGGCACAGGTGTTGAGAGTCAGGGCCGGAGAGCCATAATTTTTGTTTCCCGTCAGTTTCACCTCCATTTACCATCTTACCATCGCCTGTTGTATCCATCCATGTCCTTTCTCTGCTGATAGCTCTGTGTGTTCAACAAATCACCACAAAACACATGCTGGATCTTCACGTATTTGTTTGGAATAATCTCCCAGCGCCTCACAAAGCTACGAACCCAGAACCCACTCCTGGTCCTGACTGCGGCTTCAAAGTTTGTCAAGGGAAGCCGCTAAAGATACCACACGATACCTGACCATCCCTAGTCTTTATGTTTTGCTAATTGTGTCCATACAAATTGTGATTCAATGACGCCCTAGTGTCTTGAAGTTTCCTGTCGTTCTCTGTGGGGGTAAAGCGCTTCGAGTGACTTGGAGGTGGTATAGCGACATTCTAATGTGCAGAAGGAGCTGACTCTACAGTCTCGGGGCGGCATTTCCAGTCCACGATCTCCTGGTCTTCAGGACTTTGGAAATCTGACACCAAATGTTGTATTAAGATCTTGTTTAAATAATACAGGATGTTAACAGTTTTTTCTTCCCATAAAATCCCACTATGTAAAATGAAAAGCTCATGTATGTCTCTCCCTGCAGTACCCGTGGCATCCAGCAGGGCGGCTCCCTCCTGTCGGACTGTAACAGCGACTGCATGTGCTCGTCTGAGGAGTGGGACCCCGTGTGTGTTCAGACAGTGGCATTACATACGTCTCCCCCTGTTTGGCCGGATGCATCAGCTCCTCTGGATACGGCAAGAACACTGTAAACACGCTATAATAATACTGCAAACGTCTGATGTTGATACTCTGCAGCTGTGGGGGTGAAGCTAACAGGAGGCACTGCTCTGTCTGAGGCTTTTTAGACTTTAATTTGAGCCAGAGACACGAGACAAGTCAAGACAAAATAAGCTTTTCAGAGCTTTTTAATCATGTTATAGTTGTTTCTTTCTCATTTTCCCCTCTTGAAGTTGTTTTTGGAGTGATTCATGTTTGAGTTTTAATCTTTAATCGCTTATTTTCAAGACGCCATTTTTTGCCGATCAACCAACGTTTTCACCACCACCAGTACACGCTCGCTGTGACGTCTGCACTTCGTTCTCCAGTTTAATTTTCTTAATCAGTGACATATGCAGGATTCTGCAGCGTCCCGTAGTTGTTTTAGTACAAATGAAAAAAAGCCCACTACTCGTCAGTGTGTGCAGCTGTCCATAGGGGGCGCTAACTCTTTAGTCAGCTCATATTGGGCACGGCAGTTTTCTAACGCAAAAGTCAGCGGACACGTTTCTTTTATTAAGTCGTTTTAAATAAATATATTTAAAAATGTCCAAATTATAATAAGTATCCAAAGTACAATAATAAGTATTCTTAAGTCTGTGATTTTGTTGGGAAACTGTCAGTTAAATAGCAAAGAAATAGCAAATAGCAAACTGGAAAAGAAAACTGTACTAGCAAAAGAAAACTGGACAAATCGTTATAGGAGTGAAGACGTTTGGCCGCTTCTTCAGTTCTGGTCAGATTCCTGCTGGACACTGTCTTATATCTGTCTGAAGGAGGAGCTAACGACACTGACACTGTAAACATCTATTGTAACTACAGTGAAGCTAACTCACCTTTGTTTCCAGTTTCTGTTTGTGAGTTAAGTCTGTCGTGCTGCCCTAAGTCTGCACTGTGCCTGAGTCATACTTGGCATAGTCATTCAAGCCCCTAATGACTGATTTCACACTTATTAGCGTCCAGCTAATCCCAGCGTGAGGATGGAGTTTATAGAGAGTGATAGATGATGTCTAAGGTTTAGTTTGTTCAAGTAAGGATTGATACATGTAACTTAATGACTAATGTTCATCTTGTGTACATTTGTCACTTGCTATGTTGCTGTTCACCAGTCATGACTTTGTTGTTTTGCAGATTTTTTTTGTGAAATTTTGCATGTTTTTTTTTTTTTTTTACATCATATAAACGTTGCATTGTGTTCTGCGTCCTGATTGGCTGAGGGACTGTAGACCATTGTGTTCTGCGTCCTGATTGGCTGAGGGACTGTAGACCATTGTGTTCTGCGTCCTGATTGGCTGAGGGACTGTAGACCATTGTGTTCTGCGTCCTGATTGGCTGAGGGACTGTAGACCATTGTGTTCTGTGTCCTGATTGGCTGAGAGACTGTAGACCATTGTGTTCTGCGTCCTGATTGGCTGAGGGACTGTAGACCATTGTGTTCTGTGTCCTGATTGGCTGAGGGACTGTAGACCATTGTGTTTCTGCGTCCTGATTGGCTGAGGGACTCTAGACCATTGTGTTCTGTGTCCTGATTGGCTGAGAGACTGTAGACCATTGTGTTCTGCGTCCTGATTGGCTGAGGGACTGTAGACCATTGTGTTCTGCGTCCTGATTGGCTGAGGGACTGTAGACCATTGTCCATCAGTCTCCTCCGTGTCTCCTGTACAGTACAGAATGTGTCAGACAAATTACATAAATGTTGGATCAGTGTGACTCTGAAGTGCTGTATGTTTCAAGTTCAAGTTTTCTCCCCGACAAAACCCACAATGTCGATGAAACGTTCTGCACTGACAAAGGCACCGACGAAGGTTTGAACTTTGTGTTTAAACAAGAGAGAAATGTGAGAAAAATGTTACTGCCTGTGTGAGAAAAGTGTATAAAGTGTGTGGTGAGGGGTTTTAAAGAGACAAACATATAGAATAACTGTAAAAAATAAAGCTGATACTTCATGTTCTTGTTATCAACACATTTGTCATATTATTTTCTCTTGCAGGTGTTTAATAACTGCAGCTGTGTGGACATGTCGTACCCGGCGGGCAGCAGCAGCTCGGTGAAGTTGGGCCAGTGTCCTCATGCCAAAGACTGCACCCGGAGCTTTAAGTCCTACATGGCCGTGTCCTGTGCTCAGCTCCTTCATCGCCTCTCTGGGGATCACTCCAGGATACATGGGTCATATCAGGTCTGCAGACGCACGGCTCAGAGCTACACTACGAAGGGAGGCAGGTCGCTACGCTGGGGCACATTTCAGATCGCTATGGGTAACGGTGGAAGCAGATGACCCGGTCCGATCAGTGGAGATGGTTCGACGTGGATTTTTTTGAGCTGATATCGATGTCTGATATCTGTTTTACTGCTGTGGCCGATATAAAGCTTCTAAAATCCACGGCAAAAAAACACATTATTATAAGATATAGTAGTTTAGAAATGGTACTTTTTTTTGCTTTTGTGGTAATAATAAAAACAGAATGCATTGATCTGGGATTTAAACGAACATTTTTACTCATGAGGCTGTTCAAAAATACAAATCTGAAGCGAAGACAAACTGGGAATGACACTTTTCTACACAGCATAGACTGTTTAGGTAATGGACGTAGCCAACCTGCTAGCCACCCGCGTTCAAACAGTGCAGTGTTGCAAGTGCCCCGCTCCCTGTTAAACCAGTGGTGTGGGCGGGAAGGGGCGTTACCTTCAACAGCCTCTCTCCTGATTGGCTCTTTGGTTGCTATGACACTGCCGCAGTCGGAAATACAAATACAGAACTCTGCTCCAAATGTGTTCACTACGGGCGACGTCCCACTTCTTTACACGTCTGTGAGTCCACCCGGGTGTGTCCCAGTTTTGAGTTTTAAAAAGTCTGGTCCCCTCTGTTCATAAAGCGGTTGAACAAATCATGTTTTTTTCCCCGCTGTATTCAAAGGCTCTCTATGCTACTCCAACTGCACCTCTTGAAATAAGCATGGTCCATTGTACAAGAATGTATTTTTGTTTATAGTTTTAGTAGTAGCTTTTATAAAGTAATAGTCCTATTTATAATCACTGGCGTGGTCCCAGAATTTTCAAAACCCCAAACTGGGACACAGCCAGGCTGGGTGTTTGGGTAATAATAAAGCTGTGACAAGAGTGTAATTAAGAATAATCCCATGCAC
>JAIEZT010000054.1:2669940-2729525 GCA_019594935.1 Periophthalmus modestus
ACAACGTTCCTAAATGCCCGCTCTGTGCTACACCAAAACCAACGTTGCCTGAAGAGAACCGTAGGTGAACTTCGTTACCTATCACGCAGCCCCTCAGCTCCGGCTTGTCTCTTTGGTTGCTATGATACTCGTTGTCAGAAATTCCTATACGAACGTTGCTCCAATTAGCCGCTACCGCCCTGTTCTAGCCTCAACGAGCTTGCATTTTGGACTGAAAGCCGAATGTCATAGTCCTATGTTTTGAACCCTGGACCATGTCCCACTTTTTGACGCAAGTTTAGTCAAGTTTTAGATTTAACATTTTTCATTAAACTACATTATTCATCCTCTTGCTCAATTTTTTCAGCAGTGTTGTTCCTCATGGCGTTGGTCGTTTTCGTTCTTCTCCAAAGAGATGACGGGGTACATTACGAAGAGTTCCATCCACGCAGATCGAGAGGCGAGCTTCGACCTCTCCGCCTCCCACGTCCGGACTCATCGACGGGCAGCTTCGAAAGGGTACGAGGGCGTAGAATTTGGGATTGAGGTCAGATCTCAGACGGCGGGTAAATGCGGGGAAGCCGGGAACGCCGGGTCGGGAGGCAGGCGTTTGGAAGTCGTAAAGTTTAGAAATGTGGTTTAAGGTTTTGGTTTTGGTGAGGGGTTAGGGGGAGATGTTTAGGTTTTTTTTTAACACCGAACACAGTAGTAACTTTACACAACAAATTGACAAGTACTAGCGTTATCTCAAATAACACTTTATGGGCAACAGTGGCTCAGTTAGTAGAGCGTTTGTCCACTGATCCAAAGGTTAACGGTGCGATTCCAGCTCTCACAAAATGATACTACCTTTTTGTGTCCTTGGGCAAGACACTCCACTCACCCTGTCCTGAGCGTCTCTGTACACTGGTGTATGAATGTGCGAGTGGTTCCTTGATGTGAAGAGCTTTGAGGGACAAAAACTGACTATAAAAATAACTCATAAAACAATCAAAAACGTGATATTTTCGGACTGTTCATAGCAAAACAAAAGCTAACTCGTTACCGTGGCAACCAGAGCTACCTGATAACTTTTGTCTCGTTCAAACGCACAAAAAAGAACACAAACACACAAGAAATATGTCACTTTTGAGAGATTTTGACGTTTTTTGAAAGAAATAACCAAATTAAAACTCCATAAATGTTGAATCTTATCATTTTTTCGCTGGGATTGGCTCATCCGCCACATTAATCTCATGACTTAAACTCCTTTCAGCACCATTTTTTGGAACAATTGTGAAAAATCTGTTCAGTTTCGTTTATTTGCACTGACAGAGAAGACATTGAACTTTGCTGCAGTGTTTGTTTCATGTGAACAGGCCCAGTAATGACAGAGATATTCACATAAACCAGGTCAGACTGAACTCTTCTCTTGTTGCCGTAGGTAACCTGTTATTGTTAGCGGTCGTCAAGCCATTTTGGGGCCCAAACTGCATCGGCCCGAGGCTCATCGCTGCTGGTTTGCACCCTGATGGCCGTCGGGGGGTCGCTGCTCACTGGACTCACACCCACTTTCTTCATGGGACGGTTAATATGTAAAAACTGAGCATTATTTCACATTTGGTTAGTACTGTAATTTTCTGGACTAACGTCGCTCTGGAGTTTAAGTCGCACGCACCCAGTGAAAAAATGCAAAATAAAAAAGAAGAAAAAAACATAAAAGTCGCATTTTTTGGGGGAAATTTATTTTACAAAATCTGAGGCCAAGACAGACATTTTATCTTTAAAGACAAATTATAATAATAAGACTAAAATAGAGAACAACAGGCTGAATATCATACAACACGCAACGCTAACATCACACATTTATCATTTATTCAGCTCCATGAAGCACAGACAGAACTGAACAGTGTCTGGGGTTTTTTAAAACGTCAGATATTAACAGTTAATCACAAAAAGAGACAAACAAAAAACAAAAAAACAACAATTTACTCTGGATCTCACTCCAAATCACTAAATCCACTGGATTCTTCATCCTCGGTGTTGCTTCTGAACAAATCCACCCACTCAGGAGGTATTTTCAATGTTACAGTAGTAGTAAATACTCTGGTACACACAGTCTAGAGCGCCCTCGTGTGGTTTCAGTGTGGCAATAACGAGATGTGAATTATATATGTTACCTAATTTCACATATAAGTAAGTTCGCATCTGAGTATAAGTCGCCCCCTGGACAAACTGGTGTTTGGGTCCTTAGACACTTCACCCACTTTTGCTTAGTGTGACTGTGGTGTTTGAGGAGTGAGTGTTGGTGGTGGTCGGAGGGGCCCGATGGCACAGAGAGCAGCCTCGCTTCTGTCAGTCTGGCCCAGGCAGCCTGTGGCTACAACAGGAGCTTACCACCACAGAGTATGAAATGGATGAATACTGGAAACACGCTATAGAAAAAGTTTTTTAAAGCATCATTACAACAGGCTCTGTGCACAACAGCGCCCTCAGCACTCTCCTCTGTTAGCGGTCACTACTTCCTGGTCCAGTTTGATTTGTATGAGTTTTTTGCAGAATTGCGCTAAAATGAATAAATATTTAAAGATGAAGGCGTGGACAGAGAGCATAACCACACTACACAAATAAAATGAATACTTTGTGTTTGGAAAGAGACATGTTTGCGTCTCAATGCTAACGGTAATGCTAATTTTTTTGAGGCATAATAAATACTAAAACAACAACACAAACTGTATTCAGCATATACAAGCAATTAGTGGTCTCTATTTTAATTAATCTGAATTTTAAGGTTGTTTTACTTTCAGTTTTTTCTAAAGTTTTAATAAAAGTCACTGTTAGCTCTGAGTCAGTAGCTGCGTGGCTATGTACACAGAGCATATTATAGTGTTTTTGTCCTGGTCAAGTTCATTTTTTAGGCTTGTTTCAGTTCATTAAAATGGTAAAAATTGACCATCAGAAGCATATTGTATAAAAAAGTTTTAAAAATCTAACTACACGGTCTGTATATCTGTGATGGCGGCTGTGTTTGTTTCCTCAGATACGAGTACCAGCTCCTGTGGTTCAGGGTTTTTCATAACGACAGTGTGATGTGTTACGGCCTGTGTGGATCCTCTGAGGCTGGAGCCGGAGCTTCAGACCCCGACCCAGATCCAGACAGTAGAAGAAGACAGAGGTAAAAGCAGTTACACTCTCACTCTCACACAGACTCAACAAAAGGTCCTATATCACACAAAACTGACTCTTGTAGCTTTAAGTCAGTTCTAAAGCTGTTTCCTCCCTCCTCCTCCTCAAAAACAGACCTGGAGTTGTGTTTTTGTTTCATTCACATGTTGTAACACTTTATCATTCGTCTGTAACATCTCCAAAGCTCAAAATGCTCTGTTCCACCTTGTGATGTCATGAAGTGGTAGTTTTCAAAATTAACAGCTCCTTTTACCTTCAGTAGAGATTGACAATTCCAGAGCTGAAATGATCCAAATGATTCTAGTGAAGGTGTGTGGAGTTTAAAAACACTGTGGAGCACTTCCTGTATCACCACATGATGACATCACAAGGTGGAACAGAGTGTTTTCTGTTTGAGAGAAGAGCAGAGCTTAAATATGCAGGGAGAGAGTGTAGGGAGATTTATTCATATATTTGGTTTAATCTTACATTTTTTGGACATAATATTAATCACACTCATCTTTTATTTGCTTAAGTTTGTAATGTTTTTGCATTTATTTTATTATTTATTTGATGTTTTGTCTGTTCTATAGCGTAGCCTGTACATTTTTTTTAGACGTCAGTTATCCATAAATAATAATTAAAAAAAAAAAAAACAACACATTTTGCAGGATTATGCTCTCTACCTCACTGTTAGCGTCACTACTTCCTGTTAGCGTCACTACTTCCTGTTAGCGTCGCTACTTCCTGTTAGCGCCACTACTTCCTGTCCAGTTTTATCTCTGAGGTTTTTGCAGAGTCCAATTAAACTGAACAAATGTTTAAAGATGAGGCAGTGGACAGGGAGGGAAATTGCAGGTGGGTTAGGGGTCAGAGGTCAGGGGTCAGAGGTCAGGGGGTTAGGGTCAGACAGTGGACAGGGAGCTGCAGGTGGATGTCACTGACAACATGTTAAACGCTACACAAATAAAATGAAAACTTCACCAGAGACAGTTCTATATTTAGAAAGAGACATGTTTGTGCATCAATGCTAACGCTAATGCTAATTTTGAGGCATAATAAATATTAAAACAACACCACAAACTGAAGTATTCTACATATGAAAATAATGGAGTAATCTTTATTTTAATTAATTTGAATAGGTTGTTTATTTGACTGTCGACTGTTAGCTTTGAGACACAGTGAGCTAGCTAGCGTGCTACTGTGCACAGAGCCTATTTAATCCTTAAATCGTTCTTTTAGAGTTGAGTTGCAAACAGTTACCGAAGGAATCTGCATTGCACCCTTATTTTGAATCTGATTAAAGTCGTCCGTCGGTAGCTTTGGTCCAACTATTCCAGGAATGTACTGATCCAGGACTGACCGTCTGCCCCCGTTTTACCGGGATTATCCAAGATTTTGTGCATGTACTGCTACTTCCATAACTCAGCACAATGAAGGAATACGGACACAGTTCCTGCTTATTTGTACAGTGAGAGAAGTAAAATACTTCCTCTTTTGGTCACAATATTGTAGCTGATATGTAAATAGAAGTGAAATAGAAATAGTTGCTGATGACAGATCAAAGATTACAGAAACGTGGGCTGAGTAATATATTTTTGATGATTGGATTTGCGCGCTGCGGACTGAACAGAAGACGCTCTCCTCAAACCCATGTTCAGTCACAGTGTTTTTCGTTTTGTTGCCAGATGTAATCATTTTTCTCTCAGAGTGTATTATGTTCATGTCGATGTGCTTCAGAGTTTATGGAGAAAATCTTGGACCATTTCACAAAACCTTCATCTCGGGTCATAATGTTTTTTCAAGTGTCTGTTTATGTTTGTGGAGCCTGACACACAAGGACATGTGACATGGTCACACATGTCATTTCAATATAATCTCAGGATGTCCCAAAGTAAATGGAAATTTCCATGTCTCCCAGAGTTTTCTGTTGCAGCTAAAATGATTTTAGAATTATTACTATTAGGAACATGTGATGTTTTTTGGATGTCACACACATGAATGTGGCTCTTTTCCTTTGTTCTGTGGGTAAATCAAGAGCACAGAGTGTATATGTAAATGAACATAGCTAACCTGTTAGCCCCCGCATTCCAAATACAAAGTGAACATGGGCTCCATCGACTCAGCTCCAGTTCACTTTCTATTGAAAAAACTGTGGACCCTCTCTCTGTGATGGTGCGTTCACATCGGGGCGTCAAGAACACGTTGGACGCCTCCAGTTGGACGCCTCCAGTTGGACGCCTCCAGTTGGATGCCTCCAGTTGGATGCCTCCAGTTGGACACCTTTGCATTTTGAGGACAAACTCTTCTGACGCATGTCTTGGACGCTCTGGACGCACATCATCTTGACGCCCGTCCAGAGCGTCCGTTGCGTTCTGCGAGTGCCTTTGGATGTTTAGTTTTCTGACGCTCGTGTGAACACAACATATCTGCTGCTGTCAGATTTTGGTCTTAAAATGTTTGTATTAACCCTCTACATGATCCTGGGGTTTTTATTTTACTGTTTTGTTCAGAAATCAAGATATGAACCTTAATAACAGAGAAATCAGGCGCCTTCTTTCACGAGGTTGCTTGTGCTAGCGATAGCAAAATTTTTGATTGACAGTGTTTGCTAAGCGCTCACTCGCTGCTAAACCATGGTGCAGGCGGGACAGGGCGTTACCTTCAACAGCTTCACTCCTGATTGGCTCTTTGGTTGCTGTGATACTCGCAGTTGAAATTTCAAAATATAGAACTCGGCTCCAAATTAGCCACTATACCTGCTCCAGCCTCGATGAGCTTCATTTGGAGCTGAAGCTGTGGGTGACGTCACATTCACTCAGTCACTTCTTCACACAGTCTCTGATACAGACTCGAGGTTTCGTGCTCTCTCTGTCTCACATACGACTCTTGTTCTTGTGTTGAAGCCGCCTGTGTGAGAGACTCCGGCTCCTCATGTGGGTGTACGTGTTCTTGGGAAATGCCTTACGTGGGATCGGAGAGTTCCAGTCACTCCGCTGGGAATCTCCTACATCGACGACTTCGCTGAAGCTGAGAACTCCCCCTTCTACATCGGTACTAACGCCGCACGACTCCTCACAACTAGAACTGTCACGATCACACATTTTTCAAGTTTTGACATATGACTGAAGAAAAATATAGACCCTCTCTTTAATACCACATAGAAGTAAAATAGTATATGAAAACACGCAGAACTGTAAGAGGTAAACCCAAAAAATCAACACTGGGCTGATTTTTTAACGATATTAGCTTGTCCTATAAAAGCACCTGATTTTACACTTGATGCTGTTGCTTGTCTTAGATTAAAGCCGTTTATTCTGACGTTGACGTGTCTTGATTGGCAGCTTGTCTCCAGACCATCACTGTCCGCTCGGGCCCATGTTTGGTTTCCTTTTGGGGTCGCTCTGTGCCAAACTCTATGTGGACATTGGATTTGTGGATATGGGTAAGTAAAGTCCGACACAGGAGAGAGAGAGTGAACCAGTCATGTGGAATTGTCAATGATATGAACACGTGCTGTAAGAACTACTCCAGTTTGTTAAGCACAGATAGTGGACCAAAAAAAAAAAAAAAAAATACTCAAGTAAAAGTATCACATGAAAAACTCTACTTAAGTAAAAGTCGATCGATCTGTTTTTTATTTGTATATTTTTTTTTGTTTTTTCTCAAATGATGAACCTGTTAAAATAAACCCTCAGCAGGTCTCAAACTATAATAAAAAACTACTTTTTTTTCTGTCCAGTTTCAAAAATGTAGTGGAGTAGAAAGTACAGATACTGCTCTCAAATTTAGTAAAAGTAAAAGTAAAAGGTATCCCCTTTAAAATTCAATATTTAACCCTCTAGCGGTGCTATCGCTGCTCATAGAGTCGTTGTTGTCGGCTTTCCATCACCGTGACTCTAACCGATGGTGCTTCATGTAAATTCAAACTGCGTCTCAAAGCAGAGGAATGAGGCTCTTTAAATATGTTACTGTCATTACGGTAATGCGCGCGTTACGTCGTCCCTCGAAGACGACCAATCAGAGCGCAGGTGTCGCCGGGATTCTCCCAGTCAGTATTTGATGCATCAAAGGAAAAATAAGGATGGATAGAGGTAATAGTATGAAAAAAAAGGCAAAAGTACATGCTGATACTTCCTTTAACATGATTTTTATGGTTTAAAAAAAGAATAAAAGTCTAGCCGAGCTATAATGGTCTATAATGTGCTCAGTCCTTAAGGGTTAAGTGAAATACAGAGAGTGTTTGACCCGTAGTTCTTCTTCAGACACAGATTAAAAGCCAATTGGAAAAAAGTTGTAAGACTGGAGACACTTGGCTGCTCGTCCAAGCCGCTTCTTTCAGTTCTAGTCAGATTCCTGTTCAAGAAGGATTGTCTTTCCTCGAACGAGCATCGTCGAGAGAGCTCCTCTGGGCCACAGTCTGCTGTCCATCTCATCTCAAAGACACTAACCGCTCCTTTGAAGGTAGTGAGGTTCAGATCTGAGCCAGAGAAAAGAATGGTTTGAGAGGAGAGTTAAAGAGGTCATTTTTGTTAGGAAAGACAATCCATCTTTGAACAAGAATGAGGGCCTGAGACATCATTTATCTCCTATTTATCTCCTCCATCCTCAGACCCAAAGCAAACAAAGGAAACAAAGAGAAGTTTAGTTAGCTTCTCTCCCTTCAGACAGATGTAAGGCAGTGTCCTAAGCAGCCATAAGTACAGTACTTTACTACTTTTACTTGGGGTTTTAATGGCGAGGTCTACAGCCAATCCTCTGTAAAAGAATGTGGTTTGGATCAGACAGAAGACTTTGTAGGAGAAAAACATACATATATTTTTGTGTTAAATCATGATCTAGTCCTGTATCGCCAGCCCTAATCGAGACTTTCATTTTTTGTCAACATCGCCCACCCCCTAATGTGCATATATATTGTTATAGTTGTCCTTGTTTCCTCAGACAGTGTGTCGATCACACCCCCAAAGACTCTCGGTGGGTGGGGGCGTGGTGGTTGGGCTTCTTCGTCTGCTCCAGCCTCCTCCTCATCTCTAGTATCCCGTTTCTGGTTCCTGCCGCGCTCTCTGCCCAAAGCCAAAACCCACCGCCGTGTCCGAATGCAGGGCCGAGTCTTTCCTGGACAAAAGCAAGATTTAAAACTCAAAGACATCGCTAAAGGTAAGAAAAATGTGCAAAATAGTGCACAGCCTGGTCGTGCAAAGCTATGTGGTTTTCTTATTTTCAGCAGCCAATCAGAGAAACACATGGTACGTCTGTGTCAAAAACAAACATAGCGGTTTATGAGGATAGGGATAACTAAATGCTGGAAAAAACGAAGCTTTAGTTTGTTCTAAATGATACAAGATTACATGGGCTACAAACAACAGCCGTCTCAACCATAAACTGTGTAAAGAAGTGGAGTGTTTGGTCCAAATGAAGCTCATCGAGGCTAGAGCAGTTACAGCAGCTAATTTGGAGCCGATTTCTATATTTGGAAGTTTCATAGCAACCAAAGAGCCAATCAGGAGCGAACCTGCTGAAGGTAACGCCTCTTCCCGACCACACCGCTGGTTTAGCAGGGAGCGAACGCTTAGGAACACAATCGAACAAACCTGTTGCTAATGCTAGCGGGAGTGACCTAGAGGAAAAAGGTGCCTGATTCGTCTGCTGTTAATGTTCATATGTTGAGTTACAGACACAATAGTGAAATAAAAACCCCAGGATCATGTAGAGGGTTAATACAAACATTTAAGACCAACATGAGTCTGACAGCAGCAGGTGGAGAGAGAGGGGACACAGGTTTTCTTTTTTGTAATTTTATTTTTGTTGAATTTTACATTAGACAAATGTAAAAACATTTAAACGGTAACCAAAAAACAAACAGAAAAAAAAAGGGTGTACTGTTACTGTGTCACAAATTTAACAATCACAGGATCAGATAAATTCTGGTCTTCTAAGCAGAATAGAGGATTTCCATTTTTCCTTTTCAAATTCCTTCCTTTTGGAGTCGGTTATACATTGTAATCTGTTCCATGATAAAGATTGAGTATACCAAGTTGTGCCATTTGTCCAGGGTGGGGAGTTCCGCCTTTAACCATTTTTTTGTTATTGACTTCCGTGCCGCTAAACTCAGCATACCAAAGAGACCGGGGACACAGTTTTTCTATAGAAAGTGAATTGGAGCCAGAGTCGATGAAGCCGGAAGCGCAGCCCATGATCACTTCCTATTTTTAGAACGCGACAGCTAGCAGGTTAGCTACCGTACGTCCATTTATATAACAGTCTATGATCTCGACTCACTAAGGCCAGTCTCCAAAAACAGACCCGGAACTGACCAATCGAACGTCCTCGTCAGCTTGTCGTCGTAGCAACCAAGTGTCACATACTAAAGCAGTTAACGACAACATACGAGTCAACTCTGAACTAAACTCAAAACATCAGATCACTACAGTATAAATGATTGACTGGGAGCTCGAGCCCAGACCCTCTCACTGCTGAACAGAGAGAAGGACAGTCCGGCTGACCAGGCTACGGAGTCATGGTCATATTGTTTCGTGTTTTATTAACGACATGGCTCATAAATGCAGCATTAGTACACACGGTAAAGTAGAATGCAGAGAGTATTCAGACGCATTTACATCAGAAAATGTAAAACTATTTCAGCTATTTGAAAGGAGTTTGCAGATCAAGAGTAGCTTAAAACAAGTTAAAGTTAGAGTTTGTGTTGGGGTTTTTCAGAGTACTTTTCTAGCAGCATACTTCACTCCTATTTGAGTAGTATTTGTAGTCACAGTACTCTTACTTGAGGAAAAGTTGTTGTTCCTCTTCCCACTGTGACAAAAGCTTTATCTTGACAATATGAAATGATTTGAACGTTTGCATTTCCTGAAAAACTGTGTCAGATATGATTTAGTTTTTTCAAATTTGTGCATTATTTCATATTTTGTCCTTCTAATTACTTTAAAGAGCCCATATTACTCTGTTTTCTGTTCTAATGTTTTGTTTCATTCTCACATGTTTAACACACAGACTTTGCAGATTTAGCCTGAGTTCTTCTCTTAAACTGAAGAAAACACTCTGTTCCACCTTGTGATGTCATCATGTGGTGATACAGGAAGTGCTCCACTGTGTTTTTAAACTCCACACACCTTGATTTCTAGAATCATTTGGATGATTTCAGACCGTGGGAATTGCCAATCTCTACTGAACTAAAGGTAAAAGGAACTGCTAACCTGAAACTACCACTTCATGACATCACAAGGTGCAACAGAGCATTTTGAGCTTTGGAGATGTTAGACTAATAATAAAGTGTGACTCAAACATGTGAATGAAACAAAACACAACTCCAGGTCTGTTTTTGATGAGCATTATAACACGACTTAAAGCTCACAAGAGTCACTTTTGCGTAATATGGAGCTTGTCCCAAATACTTTTTCACTCTTACTTGATAAACGTCTTGGACCACTACTTTGTACTTCTACTTGAGTACAGTATTTGGCTCGTCCGCCCCTCCTCTGACAGTTGCGTAACGATCAGTATAATTACCCTGTGTTTCTGTTCGGTCTGTGCAGCCTTCCTCCCATCTCTGAAGCGTCTGCTGGGGACTCCCACCTACTTCCTGCTCATCATCTGCGGCAGCGTCCTGAGGGCCAACTCTCTGATCGGACTCTTCACTTTCACAGCAAAATACATCGAGCAGCAGTTTGGACAGTCTGCGTCTCGAGCCAACTTCCTCATCGGTAAAATGTGTTAGTATTATTCGTACAAAGATGAATCAATTGATCTTTTTTGTGTTTAAAGTGGAACTAAACACTGAACCATAGACTGTGTAAAGACGTGGACTAAGCAATTTACAGTGATTGACGTCTTTTTGACCAATGAGCAGCTTCAAAATGAGGCGTAGTCCTGCCCTCTTTCTAGAAGCTTCCGTGACGTCTTTCTCTTTGCTCGTTGGTCGCATTTTTTGGCTACAACTGTATTTATATGTGTAAAAGAAATGGACTGAGTGAGTGTGTCGTCCCCCACAGCGTTCAGCTCCAAATGAAGCTCGTTGAAGCCAGCAGTTATAAGGGTGAATCTTGCGTGTCGCGAGTATCATAGCAACCAAAGAGCCAATCAGGAGCGAGGCTGTTGAAGGTAACGCCCCTTCCCGCCCACACTGCTGGTTTAACAGGGAGCGGACGCTTAGCAACGCTGTCAATCAAACCTGTTGCTAACGTTAGCGGGAGCGACCTCTGGGAAAAAAGGAAGCTGATTTGTCTGTTATTAATGTTCAAATCTTGAACAAAACACGAAATTAAATCTGTCAACTGGACAAATCGTTGTAGGAGTGAAGACATTTGGCCGCTTCTTCAGTTCTGGTCAGATTCCTGCTGAACACTGCCTTATATCTGTCTGAAGGGAGGAGCTAACTACACTGAAACTGCAAACAGCTTTCGTTAAATAAGCTATTTTTTGTTTGGAAAGACAATCCTTCCTTAAGCAGGAAAGTGGGGCTGAGACTTAATCTCTCACCAATCTACAACTCTGTCCTCAGACCCAAAACAAAGAGAACAATAGGAGGCTTGTTAAGGGTTGAATAGGGCCGTTTAAAGATGAAACTGGAGACAATAGATGTTCACAGTTTCAGTGTCGTTAGCTCCTCCTTCAGACAGATATAAGACAGTGTCCAGCAGGGATCTGACCAGAACTGAAGAAGCGGCTTGGACGAGCAGCGAAAGTTTGTCAATGTAAAGTGAATTGGAGCCAAAAGTGCAGCCCATGATCGCTTCCTATTCGTAACACGGCGGTTAGCAGGTTAGCTATGTCCATTTATATATAAACAGTCTCTGGTCCAGTCACAGGACGGTGTTTGTTTGAGTTTGTAGGTTGTGCACATTGTCATTTTGTGTTTTGCAGGAGTGCTGAACCTGCCCGCTGTGGCTCTGGGGATCTTCTTAGGAGGTCTCCTGATGAAACGGTACAAGCTGAGTATAGTGTCGGGGGCACAGCTCTCCTTCGCCTCCTCTTTCCTGGGGTATCTCCTGCTCCTGCTGCAGTTTGGCACCAAGTGTGACAACCTCCCAGTGGCCGGACTCACCGTGTCCTACAACGGGTCAGTTTGTTCTGATTTATTTTTTTGTTTTTTGTCTGTCTACAACTGTTATATGTTCTGTCTTTGTCTACAATGTTGTGTTTGTAAATGGTTCACTTGTATGTCTGTCTGGCTATAATAAATAAATAAATAAAAATAATAATAAATAAATAAAAACAAATAAATGAAAAAAAAAAAAAAAATACAAAACATAAAATTTAAAAATTAATAAAATAAATAAAAATTAAGTTAAAGAAAGAATTAAAAAAAAAAATACATAAAATAGCATTTTAACATTAATACAAATTAAAAATAAATAATAAAAAAAAAAATAAATAAAACAAATAAAATAAAAAATAATAAAATAAAATCATCAACATCACCAGATTAGGCAGAAAAATGAAGGGCTGAACCATTTGGGAAAAATATTGTGAATGTGATTAAATGTGTAATTTATGTTTAATATATGTTCAAAGTTTTAATTTGCTATTTTGTTTGTGGGAGAAATGATGGTACTTCAAAAAACTGCAGTCTTTGCTAGAAACACAGTGATCCAGCTTTTTCAGTTTCAATATCAATATTGATTCTGACTTTATGAACATAACGAATTAACCAGTTTAGGGACATGAAATGGCAAAATGTCCTTAAAACACAGTTAACTTATTTACACAAGAGATACAACTGTTACGTGTCCTTTAAGTAACTTGAATACAAGTTACTGATACTGTAGAGACAGAAAAGATTCACTGTGTGTTTGCTCCGTGTGCGTCTGGTTGGTCGAGAGCTGAGGGGGCGGGGCACAGGGTTGAGAGTCAGGGCCGGAGAGCCATAATTTTTGTTTCCCCCGTCAGTTTCACCTCCATTTACCATCTTACCATCGCCTGTTGTATCCATCCATGTCCTTTCTCTGCTGATAGCTCTGTGTGTTCAACAAATCACCACAAAACACATGCTGGATCTTCACGTATTTTGTTTGGAATAATCTCCCAGCGCCTCACAAAGCTACGAACCCAGAACCCACTCCTGGTCCTGACTGCGGCTTCAAAGTTTGTCAAGGGAAGCCGCTAAAGATACCACACGATACCTGACCATCCCTAGTCTTTATGTTTTGCTAATTGTGTCCATACAAATTGTGATTCAATGACGCCCTAGTGTCTTGAAGTTTCCTGTCGTTCTCTGTGGGGTAAAGCGCTTCGAGTGACTTGGAGGTGGTATAGCGACATTCTAATGTGCAGAAGGAGCTGACTCTACAGTCTCGGGGCGGCCATTTCCAGTCCACGATCTCCTGGTCTTCAGGACTTTGGAAATCTGACACCAAATGTTGTATTAAGATCTTGTTTAAATAATACAGGATGTTAACAGTTTTCTTCCCATAAAATCCCACTATGTAAAATGAAAAGCTCATGTATGTCTCTCCCTGCAGTACCCGTGGCATCCAGCAGGGCGGCTCCCTCCTGTCGGACTGTAACAGCGACTGCATGTGCTCGTCTGAGGAGTGGGACCCCGTGTGTTCAGACAGTGGCATTACATACGTCTCCCCCTGTTTTTGGCCCGATGCATCAGCTCCTCTGGATACGGCAAGAACACTGTAAACACGCTATAATAATACTGCAAACGTCTGATGTTGATACTCTGCAGCTGTGGGGGTGAAGCTAACAGGAGGCACTGCTCTGTCTGAGGCTTTTTAGACTTTAATTTGAGCCAGAGACACGAGACAAGTCAAGACAAAATAAGCTTTTCAGAGCTTTTAATCATGTTATAGTTGTTTCTTTCTCATTTTCCCTCTTGAAGTTGTTTTTGGAGTGATTCATGTTTGAGTTTAATCTTTAATCGCTTATTTTCAAGACGCCATTTTTGCCGATCAACCAACGTTTTCACCACCACCAGTACACGCTCGCTGTGACGTCTGCACTTCGTTCTCCAGTTTAATTTTCTTAATCAGTGACATATGCAGGATTCTGCAGCGTCCCGTAGTTGTTTTTAGTACAAATGAAAAAAAGCCCACTACTCGTCAGTGTGTGCAGCTGTCCATAGGGGGCGCTAACTCTTTAGTCAGCTCATATTGGGCACGGCAGTTTTCTAACGCAAAAGTCAGCGGACACGTTTCTTTTATTAAGTCGTTTTAAATAAATATATTTAAAATGTCCAAATTATAATAAGTATCCAAAGTACAATAATAAGTATTCTTAAGTCTGTGATTTTGTTGGGAAACTGTCAGTTAAATAGCAAAAGAAATAGCAAATAGCAAACTGGAAAAGAAAACTGTACTAGCAAAAGAAAACTGGACAAATCGTTATAGGAGTGAAGACGTTTGGCCGCTTCTTCAGTTCTGGTCAGATTCCTGCTGGACACTGTCTTATATCTGTCTGAAGGAGGAGCTAACGACACTGACACTGTAAACATCTATTGTAACTACAGTGAAGCTAACTCACCTTTGTTTCCAGTTTCTGTTTGTGAGTTAAGTCTGTCGTGCTGCCCTAAGTCTGCACTGTGCCTGAGTCATACTTGGCATAGTCATTCAAGCCCCTAATGACTGATTTCACACTTATTAGCGTCCAGCTAATCCCAGCGTGAGGATGGAGTTATAGAGAGGTGATAGATGATGTCTAAGGTTTAGTTTGTTCAAGTAAGGATTGATACATGTAACTTAATGACTAATGTTCATCTTGTGTACATTTGTCACTTGCTATGTTGCTGTTCACCAGTCATGACTTTGTTGTTTTGCAGATTTTTTTTGTGAAATTTTGCATGTTTTTTTTTTTTTTTACATCATATAAACGTGCATTGTGTGTTCTGCGTCCTGATTGGCTGAGGGACTGTAGACCATTGTGTTCTGCGTCCTGATTGGCTGAGGGACTGTAGACCATTGTGTTCTGCGTCCTGATTGGCTGAGGGACTGTAGACCATTGTGTTCTGCGTCCTGATTGGCTGAGGGACTGTAGACCATTGTGTTCTGTGTCCTGATTGGCTGAGAGACTGTAGACCATTGTGTTCTGCGTCCTGATTGGCTGAGGGACTGTAGACCATTGTGTTCTGTGTCCTGATTGGCTGAGGGACTGTAGACCATTGTGTTCTGCGTCCTGATTGGCTGAGGGACTCTAGACCATTGTGTTCTGTGTCCTGATTGGCTGAGAGACTGTAGACCATTGTGTTCTGCGTCCTGATTGGCTGAGGGACTGTAGACCATTGTGTTCTGCGTCCTGATTGGCTGAGGGACTGTAGACCATTGTCCATCAGTCTCCTCCGTGTCTCCTGTACAGTACAGAATGTGTCAGACAAATTTACATAAATGTTGGATCAGTGTGACTCTGAAGTGCTGTATGTTTCAAGTTCAAGTTTTCTCCCCGACAAAACCCACAATGTCGATGAAACGTTCTGCACTGACAAAGGCACCGACGAAGGTTTGAACTTTGTGTTTAAACAAGAGAGAAATGTGAGAAAATGTTACTGCCTGTGTGAGAAAAGTGTATAAAGTGTGTGGTGAGGGGTTTTAAAGACAAACATATAGAATAACTGTAAAAAATAAAGCTGATACTTCATGTTCTTGTTATCAACACATTTGTCATATTATTTCTCTTGCAGGTGTTTAATAACTGCAGCTGTGTGGACATGTCGTACCCGGCGGGCAGCAGCAGCTCGGTGAAGTTGGGCCAGTGTCCTCATGCCAAAGACTGCACCCGGAGCTTTAAGTCCTACATGGGCCGTGTCTGTGCTCAGCTCCTTCATCGCCTCTCTGGGGATCACTCCAGGATACATGGTCATTATCAGGTCTGCAGACGCACGGCTCAGAGCTACACTACGAAGGGAGGCAGGTCGCTACGCTGGGGCACATTTCAGATCGCTATGGTAACGGTGGAAGCAGATGACCCGTCCGATCAGTGGAGATGGTTCGACGTGGATTTTTTGAGCTGATATCGATGTCTGATATCTGTTTTACTGCTGTGGCCGATATAAAGCTTCTAAAATCCACGGCAAAAACACATTTATTATAAGATATAGTAGTTTAGAAATGTACTTTTTGCTTTTGTGGTAATAATAAAAACAGAATGCATTGATCTGGGAAATAAACGAACATTTTTACTCATGAGGCTGTTCAAAAATACAAATCTGAAGCGAAGACAAACTGGGAATGACACTTTTCTACACAGCATAGACTGTTTATGTAAATGGACGTAGCCAACCTGCTAGCCACCGCGTTCAAAACAGTGCAGTGTTGCCAAGTGCCCGCTCCCTGTTAAACCAGTGGTGTGGGCGGGAAGGGGCGTTACCTTCAACAGCCTCTCTCCTGATTGGCTCTTTGGTTGCTATGATACTCGCAGTCGGAAATACAAATACAGAACTCTGCTCCAAATTTGTTCACTACGGGCGACGTCCACTTCTTTACACGTCAGTGAGTCCAACCCGGGTGTGTCCCAGTTTTGAGTTTTAAAAGTCTGGTCCCTCTGTTCATAAAGCGGTGAACAAAATCATGTTTTTCCCGCTGTATTCAAAGGCTCTAATGCTACTCCAACTGCACCTCTTAAAATAAGCATGGGTCATTGTACAGAAATGTATTTTTGTTTATAGTTTAGTAGTAGCTTTTATAAAGTAATAGGCCTAATTATAATCACTGCGTGGCCAGATTTTCAAAACCCCAAACTGGGACACAGCCAGGCTGGGTTGTTTGGTAATAATAAAGCTGTGAAAAGAGTGTAATTAAAAATAATCCCATGCACTCGCTCCATTCATGACTTATTCACATGTTGTAGTGAGTCGGTTTAATCTGAGAGACTTGAGTCAGTACAACTGGAGCATATTTTTGTGTTCTGATCATTTTAAAGCTTGTTTTTCTGAATTGTGGCTGAACAAATGACTAGTATGCCTCTCTTTATTTTTGGCATGGATCAAATTGGTCAGAAATAGGTTAATTTCTTGTGTAAAACTGGGACAAATCACTGGTTTTGGATGAATCTTCTGGGACAGGGGACACAAGGCTCAAACCTGGGACTGTCCCGGGTCAATGAGGAGTCTGGTCACCCTGTCTATTTCTACCCAGGACCCAGAATTCTGTGCTACACCCCTGGATGGCCCACTCTTGTCCCATGAGCACGCACAGAGACTGAAGCTCAAACTGTGGCTTTACTTTGTCCGGTTAGCCTCATGTTGCTAACCGGCTTTGTGGCGCTCGTTAGCTCAGACTTTGTGAATTCAACTCAGTGAATCAAAGTCTGACCATGTCCCACCAGCTCCGTAGATTGTTTTTCTTTCAATAATCACTAATATGCCTTTTGTTCCTGCAGATGCATCGTTCCTGAGCTCAAATCGTTAGCTGTCGGTGTAGAGGCGCTGGTAGCGAGGACTCTCGGTAAGCTGGATGCCCTTCCTTACACACTGTACTTCAGTCACATGAGCCTATAGTGATGCTTTTGGAAGTGTTTGGGAGTTTTTTAATAGGTTCTATTCACACTCATCCAAATTTAAAGACCTGTATTACGCAAAATTGACTCGTGAGCTTTAAGTCATGCTCTGTTCCACCTTGTGATGTCATGAAGTGGTAGTTTTCAAGTTAACAGCTCCTTTTACCTTTAGTTCAGTAGAAATTGGGCAGAAATGATCCACATGATTCTAGTGAAGGTGTGTGGAGTTTAAAAACACAGTGAAGCACTTTCTGTATCACCACATGATGACATCACAAGGTGGAACAGAGTGTTTTCTGTTTGAGAGAAGAATTCAGCCTAAATATGCAGGATTTGTGTGTTAAATGTAGTGCAGTAGAAAGTACAGATACTGCTCTCAAATGTAGCGAAGTAAAAGTAAAAAGTATCTTCTGTAAAATGTACTTAAGTAAAGGACAGATACCTCACATTTTTACTTAAGTACAGCTCTTATGTCCCACCATGGCATTAAATGGATCATGATATTAAATAAATGAGACACTCTCAAACTGCCGTGAAAGTGTCAGTTCGAGTTTTATCCCCCTTTAAAATAATCTTGTGGTAAACGAGTGAAATATACTTTGTGTTTCCAGGTGGGATTCCTGCCCCTGTTTATTTCGGAGCCTTGATCGACTCGACTTGTTTAAGATGGGCCGTTAAAAAGTGTGGAGGAAGAGGAGCGTGCCGCATTTATGACTCTGACATGTACAGGTACAAAAATAAAACAAAAACACTGGATTTGAATATTGTCGACAGCTTTGGTTCAGTCACGTGACACTGTCCAACTCCCAAAGAGGTGGAAGTACGTCTGAACGAGCTGGGGAACAAATGGAATTGTGATTTTTTTGGACAAGCATTGTGATTTATTTTTATTTTTATTTTTATTTATTTAATTTAATTTAATTTAATTTTTAATTAATTAATTAATTTTTATTCGTATTTTTGGTTTGAATTGGATTTGATTGAACTTAATTACATTTTATTTCATTTATGTATTTATTTATTTTATTTTATTTTTTATGTATTTATTTTTATTCTTATTTTTGGTTTGGTTTGGATTGTTTTGTCTGTTTCTTTCTTTTTTCTGTTTGTTTTTTCATTTTATTTTGCTTTATTTAATTAAATTTTATTATATTTTAGGCTCAGTTCAAATTTCACAGCTTTAAGAACTGACAAAAAAAGGAAACATCTCGATATAAATTTTGAATTTGGGGCAGAGATCCATATTTGGAATTGACTGCGAGTATGGCTCAGCCACACTGTCAATCAAACCTGTTGCTAATGCTAGCATGAGCGACTTTGGGGAAAGAAGTCGCCTGACTTGTCTGTTATTAATGTTCAGATCTTGATTTACAGACAGTTAATACGAACATTTTAAGCCCAACATGACGAGCCTGACAGCAGCAGTTACAGAGAGAGAGGCCACAGTTTTTCAATAGAAAGTGAATTGGAGACAGAGTCGATTAAGCCGGAGCTATGTCCATTTATACATACAGTCTGTGGCTAGTAGTTAAGACCCCACAGAAGTAAAATTCCCCCTCAGAAGTACATAAACCCGTGCTCTCCCTCGTTGCAGGATCATCTTTCTGGGTTTAACCACAGGACTAACAGGTTCTTCATACATCTTCATCATCGCCGTCATCGTCCTCCTCAGACGACAGTACAAAAAACCAACGTCCGAACAAAAGCAGCAAGACCCCGTCAAAGGAGTCGAGCTTCGCAAGCCAACAAGCTCCGCTCAAGTCTGCTCGAACGTCTCCAAAACGGCAAAACTCCAACAGGAAGGTACTGCAAACCCCACGAGAGACGCCTCAAAACCAGTCCAGTGTCCACCAGGGGGCAGTAGTCCTGTAACAGAGGATAGTACCAACACAACCACGTCGCAAAATCAGGAGACTGGTGTCAAGGAGAAATGAACTCTTTGGGTTTTGACTTCTGTTAGTCACGTTACGACTCCTTTTCTTGTAAAATGCTGAAGAAAACACATTAATCCCGATGTTTTTAGTGCTGGACGCTACTACAGATTATCACTAGATTAAATGAATGTATAATAATATATAGATCTTGTTAATAAATGTGTAAATTGACTTAAGTTAAGATCTGTTTTGTCTGTGTAAAGAGATTATTGATAGTAACGTTATTCAACAGATAAAGCTACAGTACATCGAAAGGCCCGGTGCACAATAGCGCCCTCTACCTCACTGTTAGCGTCACTACTTCCTGTTGGCGTCACTACTTCCTGTCCAGATTTATCTCTATGAGGTTTTTGCAGAGTTACAGTAAAATGAAGAAATATTTAAAGATAAGACAAGAACATAAATAAAATGAACACTTCTGCGTCGAGAAAGAGTTTGTGTCTCAATGCTAACGCTAACGCTAATTTTGAGCCATAATAAATATTAAAACAACACCAAAAACTGAAGTGTTCTACATATAAAAATACTCGGATAGTCTTTTTTTTAATTAATATGAATTTTAGCAGGTTGTTTATTTTGTGTTTTCCAATTTTAATAAAAATGGCTGCTAGCTTTGGGTCACAGTGAGCTAGCTAGCATGCTTTTGTGGACAGAGCCTCTTATAAAGTGTACCGTAACCTTAAAAGTAAGTCAAATACAACGACACTTCACATATCGTGTCTATCGGCGTCGGTTGGATCGACCCATGGCGCAAATTGGCGGCCATTTTGAGCTCGCGCTTTGAGAGGCTTGTTATAAAAATTTTGTAAAGTTGTATTTTACTTTAAGCATCACATATTAATCGTGGTAATTAGCATGTTTGGGGTTATTCAGAGATTAGGTAGTGTTTATAAAGCATTTATTAATTAACATTAAGCTATAAACAGTGTAAAAGAGTTTATTTTTATAGCACATTTAAAACTACTTCACACAAAAGTCACAAAAACAAATATAGAAATAACATGATACATAGGAAAAGAAGAATAAAACACCTGTATATCCTGTAGCAATGGTTAAATACCAGGGAGAAGAGGTAGTTTAGTGTTAAATACCAGGGAGAAGAGGTGGTTTAGTGTTAAATACCAGGGCTGAAGAGGAAGTTTAGTGTTAAATACCAGGGAGAAGAGGTAGTTTAGTGTTAAATACCAGGGAGAGTGTTAAGAGAAGTGGTTTTAGTGTTAAATACCAGGGAGAAGAGGGTTTTTAGTGTTAAATACCAGGGAGAAGAGGTAGTTTAGAGAGAAGAGGTGGTTTAGTGTTAAATACCAGGGAGAAGAGGTGGTTTAGTGTTAAATACCAGGGAGAAGAGGTGGTTTAGTGTTAAATACCAGGGAGAAGAGGTAGTTTAGTGTTAAATACCAGGGAGAAGAGGAAGTTTAGTGTTAAATACCAGGGAGAAGAGGTGGTTTTTAGGCAGGTCTTAAAACGGTTTCCGGTTTAGTGTTAAATACTCAGGGAGAAGAGGTGTGTTAAAGACAGAGAGGATCTGACAGGCAGAGGGCGCTGTCTTAAGTCTAACAATTTAAATAATTCATGTTTGTTTTTTGTTTTTTTAATTTTATAAACACTAACAAGCATTAAATTTCCAACTTAGCATGACAGTTACTACTAATTAACCGTTGATATGTGGTCCACAGACTAAAGTGCAGCCAAAACAGTCTTTTTATTATTCTTTGGTGGATAATACCTGGACGACTGAGGGATTACACAGATATAATAGTGCGACTTTTCCTGTAGCACATTACAAAAACATAGTTATGCAGCGTTGTCGGTAAAAGAACACATATGAACTTTAACTACAGTTGAAATCATCAGTTTGGTGTCATCGATGGGGCCGTGAGTGCTCCATCCAGGCACAATAAAAGCTGCTGTAGTCATCAGTTTGACGAACAGACCGCAGCGCCGGTGACCGAGGATCACGGATTTCCACACATTTAACGAGCTCTGGGATGAACAGTGGGAGGAGGGGACGACGCTAATGGAGACGCTAATATTTATGTGGATATATCAGATGTGGGCTGGCGTTTTACTAATGCTCAAGTACATTAAAAATACCATAAATAGATACTGTAATGGGAGTATGCACCCAAACCATTCAACAAAACAGGTTCCCTACGCCATTTTTCCGGTTTCATTGTCTGCTCGTCGCCGTGGAGATGTTACTGAGTCGTCTAGAACAGTATCGGTTAATTACGCACAAAAAAAGTAAAGAATGTAACCCAATAAATCCAAAATATATACGTTTTATGTCATACTGTGGAACATTCCCAGCACAGCAATAACATCTCCATGGAGACCAGCAGGTGGCAGAAGTTGCGCTGCACCTTTAAGAGTAAAAAATGGTTGATATTTTTGGACTTCGGACGATTTTTCATGATTCTTTAGTTTGAATATTGCAAGTTAAAACAGCAATACGATAAAAAAGTGAATTGTACAAAGAGATTTAACGTCTGTCCTTCAAGAAAACAGTGACACATTTCCCCCAGAGCTGATTCTTTTAAGTCCTCCACATCACGTCCCACTCGGATCCTCCGTTTGCCTCGATACGTCGGGGCGGCTTCATTCGTGCAGTTATTTAAAACAGAACTGTGAGGTAAAATGGATTTTTCAGAGGTTTTAATCACGTTATAGTTGTTTGCCTTCTCATTTTCTCTCTCGAAGTTTTAATCGTTTATTTTCAAGACGCCATTTAGCCAATCGATCCCGGTACAAAAGCAAAAAAATCTGCTACTCTCTAGTGTGATGTGCAGCTGTCCATAGGGGGCGCCACAGCTCCACGGCTCTTTGTTCTGACGAGAGAGGAGACGAGAGAGGAGACGAGAGAGGAGACGAGAGAGGAGAAGAGAGAGGAGACGAGAGAGGAGACGAGAGAGGAGACGGGAGAGGAGACGAGAGAGGAGACGAGAGAGAAAACGAGAGAGGAGACGAGAGAGAAAACGAGAGAGGTGAAGAGAGAGGAGACGAGAGAGGAGAAGAGAGAGGAGATGAGAGAGGAGACGAGAGAGGAGAAGAGAGAGGAGAAGAGAGAGGCGACGAAAGAAAGAAGAGAGATGAGAGAGAGAGACGAGAGAGGAGAAGAGAGAGGAGACGAGAGAGGAGACGAGAGAGGAAAGAGAGAGGACGAGAGAGGAGAAGAGAGAGGAGACGAGAGAGGAGACGAGAGAGAGAGAGAAGACGAGAGACGAGAGAGAAGACGAGAGAGAGAGAACGAGAGAGATGAGACGAGAGAGGAGAGAGAGAGGAGAGAGAGAGAGAGAGGAGAAGAGAGAGGAGAAGAGAGAGAGAGAGAGAGAGGAGAAGAGAGAGATGAGAGAGGAGACGAGAGAGAGAAGAGAGAGAGAGAGAAAATGAGAGAGGAGAAGAGAGAGGAGACGAGAGAGAGACGAGAGAGAACGAGAGAGGAGATAGAGAGAGAGAGAGAGAGAAGAGAGAGAGAACGAGAGAGGAGAGAGGGAAGAGAGAGGAGACAAAAAGATGAGATGAGAGAGGAGACGAGAGAGGAGAACGAGAGAGAGAGAGGAGACGAGAGAGCAGACGAGAGAGGAAAAAGAGAGAGAGGAGACGAGAGAGGAGAAGAGAGAGGAGACGAGAGAGGAGACGAGAGAGGAGACGAGACGAGAGAGAAAGACGAGAGAGAGAGAGAAGACGAGAGAGGAGACGAGAGATGAGAGAGAAGACGAGAGAGGAGACGAGAGAGGAGAGGAGAGAGAGGAGACGAGAGAGAAGACGAGAGACGAGAGAGAAGACGAGAGAGGAGACGAGAACAAGAAGACGAGAACAAGGACACGAGAGAGGAGACGAGAGAGGAGACGAGAGAGGAGACGAGAGAGGAGACGGGAGAGGAGACGAGAACAAGAAGACGAGAGAGGAGAGGAGAGGAGAGGAGAGGAGAGAGGAGACGAGAGAGGAGAGGAGAGAGGAAAAGAGAGAGGAGACGAGAGAGGAGACGAGACGAGAGAGAAGACGAGAGACGAGAGAGAAGACGAGAGAGGAGACGAGAGACGAGAGAGAAGACGAGAGAGGAGACGAGAGAGGAGAGGAGAGGAGACGAGAGAGAAGACGAGAGACGAGAGAGGAGACGAGAACAAGAAGACGAGAACAAGGACACGAGAGAGGAGACGAGAGAGGAGAGAGGAGACGGGAGAGGAGACGAGAACAAGAAGACGAGAGAGGAGAGGAGAGAGGAGAGGAGAGAGGAGACGAGAGAGGAGACGAGAGAGGAGACGAGAGAGGAGAGACGAGAGAGAGAGAGAGAGAGAGAGGAGAAGAGAGAGGAGACGAGAGAGGAGACGAGAGAGAGGAGACGAGAGAGGAGACGAGAGAGGAGACGAGAGAGGAGAAGAGAGAGGAGAAGAGAGAGGAGACGAGAGAGGAGACGAGAGAGGAGACGAGAGAGGAGACGAGAGAGGAGACGAGAGAGGAGAAGAGAGAGGAGACGAGAGAGGAGAAGAGAGAGGAGAAGAGAGAGGAGACGAAAGAAGAGATGAGAGAGGAGACGAGAGAGGAGAAGAGAGAGGAGACGAGAGAGGAGACGAGAGAGGAAAAGAGAGAGGAGACGAGAGAGGAGACGAGAGAGGAGAAGAGAGATGTTTACGGCGACGTCAGCTCCAGTGAACATCACAGTTTTCTAACGAGGAAGTCGTGGATTTGTTTCTTTTATTTAGTCGTTTTAGACGAATATTGTGATTTAAAATGTGTAAATTATAACTTAATGATCCACGAGTGTCAGAGATTAAAAGTAAAGAGCGACACAAAAATGATGCGTCTGATTTAGACGTGGAGAACAACAGTGGCATAGTCAATCATTATTCGCCTTCACACCAAAGAGTTACTGGTTTGATTCCCAGAGCTAAACCAAATAAAAGGCCACTACATTTGTCAGAGTGTGTTTTATTCTCTTTTATACTTTATTTTTGAAGTATTTAAGTGTTTAAAACAAAAAACAGCAGACCACTAAACAAAACAATACAGAACAAAACCATTTCTCACAATATCTCGTACATCTGTCGGCAGAAAGCCTCGTAGTCTGTAGGTGGCGGTTGTGTTTTGTTTCATTCTCACATGTTTGACACACAAACGTTGCAGATTCAGGCTGAGTTCTTCTCTTAAACTGAAGAAAACACTCTGTTCCACCTTGTGATGTCATCAAGTGGTCATACAGGAAGTGCTCCGCTGTGTTTTTAAACTCCACACACCTTCACTAGAATCATTTGGATGATTTCAGCTGTGGAGTTACCGATCTGTACAGAACTAAAGGTAAAAGGTAGATCCTAACTTGTAAAACTACCACTTCATGACATCACAAGGTGGATCAGAGCATTTTGAGCTTTGAGGATGTTACAGACTAATAATAAAACACAACTCCAGGTCTGTTTTTGAGGAGGAAACAGGATTAAAACATGACTTAAAGCTACAAGAGTCGGTTTTGGGTAATATAGGACCTTTAAAGTAATCATTGATAATCTTGATCTTAAAGCTGTACCATGTAACTTTTCTTGTGGAGGGTCAGACACCTGCTTGTCTCCACGGAAAGGTTTTTATTTCACCTGTATCTCTCATTTATTTCATACATATTTCATTTACTAGCTCAAAAACACCTAAAAAATCACACATTCTTACTGTGAGCGTGTTCGCCTCTCCACAGATCTGACCTGTAACTTGTCTTGGTGTCTCCATGGAGATAAATGGCTCGTCTGTGGAACAAAAATAAAGGTTAAACTAATGAAAATCTCCTTGGAGGCAAGCAGGTGGCGGACACTTCATCAGAAAAGTGGTTCATATATACAGTCTATGGCACATGTCAAACTCAAGGCCCGTGGGCAAAATACGGCCCGCCATGACGTTTTATGTGGCCCGCGACAAAGTAAATTAAAAGGTCTGACTGTCTTAAAATATCAGTTTATCAGATATACACAGTTACACAGACATTTTTTCATATCTATGCAAATCCATATGCAAGATTTGTAACTTGAATAAGTAATAAATATAGAAACGGTTAATTAACAAGATTAAAAAGTACTTGCATTTTATTTTTTATCTGACCCTTTGCGAGCGACCATTTTGTTGATGTGGCTGTCTGAAAATGAGTTTGACGCCCCTGGTCTATGGTATGGACAAATGAATGTGATAAAACTATTATTATCCATCGCAGTCGGCCCAGAAAGTCTCAAAATATTAGAATTTGTATTTATTTAAGCTGTTCTGTCGTTATTTGAGGGATAAGTAACAGCTACATGACACATTTGGCGCAGTTTAGTCTTATTTTATTGGTGTTTAAAGGAAATAAATGCTGTTTTCGGATTATATGTAAAGCTCCAGTATCGGTATCGGTATCAGAACTGAAAAAAAAAGCGTAAATGTGACTTTTTTAATCCATTTACATGTTTGAAGTTTGATATTGTGAAGCAGCAGTTCTTCACTTCAGCTTCAGAACTGCAGACCAGCCTTTCACCCGGTCGTTTTGTGATTACTGACCCACACATTTTGACTCTTCCTACAAACGGAATATCCAAAAATACGCTCTCAAAGTCTCATTTTAGCCGCAGTTGTCTAAACCCGGAGCGCTGACGGTGAAGCACTTACAGCCGTTTGTCAGGAGATTACGGGAATGGTCGGGAGTTTGTTTGTTTATGGGAACGTCGGGTGTTCGATTCCATTAAGACTCGTTCGTGTTTGCGGCTGCGGTACAGACCTGCTGCACTTACAGGCCTCCAGACACGAGAGACCCTCCCCGCAGACGCAGACGTGGGACGGACGCCGGCCAAAAGCGGACGCGGCCGAGGTCATCAGCGGATACGGATAAGGAGACTGGTGAGGATTAGGGAGATGTCGGGGATTAGGGAAAAGGGCTAAGAGCATTTGTCTCTCTTAAAAATAATCATAATTAAGTGGAAGATTACATCAGTTTGAGTCTGAAAGTGGATGTTTTATTGGGCTGTTTGAAGAGCAGGACAAAGACGTGACCTTTGTTTGTTCCACAGCTGTAAAATGATCATGTTGTAATTACTATAAAAGATAAATGTTCATATTTTTATACAGCGCTTTCCTCCTTCTAAGCCAGTGTATTATTATGTTATACCGGACCAGCAATCTGCACAGATCTACGTCTTTGTCTGTTAACTGTGCATATGACCAGAAATGTAACACACCAGACACTGGCCTTTTAAGTCTGTGTCAGTGGGTTTGAGTCCTGCCACAGACGGAGCAGAGTGGCGCAGCGGGAGCGTGCTGGGCCCATAACCCAGAGGTCGATGGATCGAAACCATCCTCTGCTAATTTTGTCTCTTCAGATGTTGCACAGGAGCTAAATATTATAGAAAGGAACTTGACCGTTTAACATTACATTCCTATGATTTCATTCGACCTTTATGTAAATATGTCAAAGCTTCTGTCGATTCTTGTCTGGAGTGTCATTTTGTCCTGGTAGTTTTCAACACAGCTTTTGGTCACATAGTGCACAAATCTCCTGAACAGGGACTTGAAACCTGGACCATCAGAGACTCATTTACATTCAAGGAATTAATAGAAAAAAAACACTCAAGCCTTTCACATTTCATATGATTTCACGAGCCAGTTTCTGGCACTTTGAGAAACTGTAAAGTGGCACAAGCAGAGGACCAGAAGAACCAGCTCTGTCCTAAGCTTCAAATCAATCTGTCCACAGTTTTCTGTGCAGAAAACAGAGCTTTTGTTCACATAATGTGAGAATCCTTGAACAGGGACTTGAACCCTGAACCCTCAGAGTAAAAGTGTGATGTTCTTCCATCTGACTCCCATGTGACTGTGGTCCTGCATCTTGACAGTGCAGTTTACAAAACTTTCTTTCAAACTTTATTAAACATAGTTATAAAAGTCTTTTTAAGGTCCCACCAAGATTTGAACTCAGATCTCTGGATTCAGAGTCCAGAGTGGTAACCATTACACCATGGAACCACATCACTGTGCTGGTTTGTAGTGGTCGTCACATGTACTTTATACACAGAAGTCTGTGTAATCCTTCTGTCATCCAGGTCTGATACATGGTAAAAGCCAAATCTGTCAACTGGATAAAAAGTTGTAGGAGTGAAGACGTTTCACTTATTGTTCAAGCCGCTTATAAAGTTCTGGTCGAATTGCTGATGATCGGTGCCTTACATCTGTCTGCAGGGAGGAGCTAACTGCACCCAAACTGTAAATAACTATTGTTTAGTTTCATCTTAAATGGACCTGCTTCAGTCTTAAGGGGCCTAATGGCTCACTCCATTGTTCTCTATGTTTCCTGTGTTTGCTTTGGGTCTGAGAGTGGAGTTAGATATTGGGGACAGGAGATGTCTAAGGCCCCCATTCCTATTCAAGGAAGGATTGTCTTTCTTAGCAAAAAGTGCTTCTTTAACTCCCCTCTCAAACCATTTCTTTTCTCTGGCTCAGATCTGTACGTCACTATCTTCAAAGGAGCGGTGAGTGTCGTTGATGGAGATGGACGGTGGACAGGGGTCCAGAGGAGCTCTTGCAACAGTGTGGGAACATTCTCTTATGGAGTGGCTCTTTAGTTTCGAGCTACACCAGAAGCACTTTCCTAACTTTCAAAATCTACTGAAAACTAATTTGTCCAACCTGTTTTCCACGCAGAGTAAAAAGCTTTTGCTCACGTAATGTGAGAATCACCTGATCACCTGATAGAAAGCACACTGCGTTGGTGGTATAGTGGTTAGCATAGCTGCTTCCCAAGCAGTTGACCCGGGTTCGATTCCCGGCCAATGCATGTTTTCCCAAGATGGTAATTGTAGAGAACTGTTTCTATGGGCTGATGGGCTGATCTGTGCTACAGTCAAAATGTAACCCCTCATCATGACTCAATCTCCACTTCATTCATGGACATGCACCATATACTTACTGTGTACATATAAGTTGCTACTAAGTGAAATAGAAAATCTCGAGTGAAATATGAAACACATCATGTATTTTAAACGTACTGGAGTCTCTCTCCACAGAAATCTGTTCAGACCATTATTCTGTCAACTCTCCTCAATGCACAGGTGGAACTGTGCCAGTAGAGACAGTACTTTTTCTCACATAAAGAGCGTAACACCTGAACAGGGACTTGAACCCTGGACCCTCAGATTAAAAGTCTGATGCTCTGCCGACTGAGCTACTCAGGCCCGGATCAGACGGAATTTAATAAAGAATCAATCAAAAAAAAGTGGTCCTACACTTTGACAGTGCAGTTTTCGATGTTCTCCTTCAAGTTTTATCAAGCATAGTTGCATTAGTCTTTTCAAGGCCGCTTTTTTAATACTACCACACTGAAATGATTTTAATTTTTAACCTTATGTATTCCAATAATTAACTTATTGTATTTATGCTATTTATTATTTTTAACATTTTAACACACACCCATCACCTCATTTCCATCAGGTACAATAATAATGAATATTTACTGCAAATCAGTGACTTCTGCTGTTTCCTTTGAGATCAGTTCAGAAATGCGGCTTCACCTTTTGCCTCATGTCATTTTCACAGCAAAGTCTGTTCCGTGTCTCATTTCACCAAAGTCCCTTAAAAGCACCATTCGAACGGCGCCTTTAAATCAGGCGGGTACTTCGACCCACACTTCGAACAGTACATCGAACCGTGCATTTGGCGAAATGAGACACAGCGTCAATTTGAGAAATGTACCCGCCCGACTTAAATGAGCCGTTCGAACGGTGCATTTAAGTCGGGCGTCTGGAGACACTCACAGTCCGCGAGTCCATTGGCGGTGACAGCATCTGACGCTATAGAGTTAAGAAAGAAATTACACGACAAACCATCACGACCGTCACAAGTTGATACTGCGTCACCAAATACTCTGCAGCACAGACTGGCCAAACGATGCAGCGTGACCTGCAGCCAGTGAGTGCGTGTCTTGACCTCCACCGAACCCCTGAGACTGACTCACCGAACCCCTAGAGTTCGATCGAACCCAGGTTAAGAAGCAGCAACCCGGTTTAGTCCCGGTTTAGACCCGGTTTAGACCCGGTTTAGACCCGGTTTAGACCCGGTTTAGACCCGGTTTAGACCTGGTTTAGACCTGGTTTGGTCCCAGTTCAGTCCGGTTTAGTTCTGGTTTAGTCCCGGTTTAGTCCCGGTTTAGTCCCGGTTTAGTCCCGGTCTAGTCCCGGTCTAGTCCCGGTCTAGTCCCGGTTTAGTCCAGGTTTAGTCCTGGTTTAGTCCTGGTTTAGTCCTGGTTTAGTCCTGGTTTAGTCCAGGTTTAGTCCCGGTTTAGTCCCGGTTTAGTCCAGGTTTAGTCCTGGTTTAGTCCTGGTTTAGTCCCGGTTTAGTCCTGGTTTAGTCCCGGTTCAGTCCCGGTTTAGTCCAGGTTTAGTCCTGGTTTAGTCCTGGTTTAGTCCTGGTTCAGTCCTGGTTCAGTCCTGGTTCAGTCCCGGTTCAGTCCCGGTTTAGTCCAGGTTTAGTCCTGGTTTAGTCCTGGTTTAGTCCTGGTTCAGTCCTGGTTCAGTCCTGGTTCAGTCCTGGTTCAGTCCAGGTTTAGTCCTGGTTTAGTCCAGGTTTAGTCCAGGTTTAGTCCTGGTTTAGTCCTGGAGCTGTATTGATTTCATAATTACCAGCGATGACTCATTACGCTACAGCTCGTGTTTTATTTATAATATAAAGTCATTTAGTGAAGGTTTAGTGGATTATAAGTGACAGAATTATCATAATTTAAAGATACAGATATTATTTTTAATCAAGAAAGGATGGAATTAAGTTTTGAGAGCAGTAAAAATAAATTAGTTTTTTGAAAATACGCCGATGCAAAGAGTAAACTCGTGTCGTTTTAAAATGAACTCTTCAAGTTAAAGCTTGTTTCCTGCAGTAATAGTCGTGTATCTCACTTAAATACTCGTTATCGTGTCAGACGTACTGCGCATATTTTAAATTATCAACATTTAACAGAAACTTAACCAGCCGATTAAGAGTTTCCAGCTTTACAAAATCAGCTTTTTTCTAATCTACACATAAATTCTTGAAACTTTTCTTCAAACTCGTGGTGTTTTAGCTGTGGCTCACGTCCTCACAACTCTTCATTAATTAGTCGTGTTGTTTGTGTCCCGGTCTGTCAAAAATAATGAGCCCTCCATTTATAATTAACACCCGTTTATCTTTACATGTTTTATTTATTGGATTTTAACTCCACCGGGGCACGACAGGGTCAAAGGTCACGTGGCCAGTGCGTCATCGGTAACGTCTGTGAAGTGGCAGGAAGTACAAGTACACGGATACTTTTGACAAGGACATTCTAGAGAACAACCACAGACTGTTTATATACAGTACATGGACGTAGCTAACTGCTAGCTTACAGCACCATCGACTCTGGCTCCAATTCTCTTTCTATTGAAAAACCGTGCCCCCTCTCTCTCTGTAACTGCTGCTGTCAGACTCGTCATTTTGGTTTTAAATGTTCGTATTAACCCTCTACATGATCCTGGGGTTTTTATTTCACTTTTGTGTCTGTAAATCAAAATATGAACACACAAATCAGGCGACTTCTTTCCCAGAGGTTGCTCCTGCTAACTGTTGGTTTCTGTTTTGTTGCATAAAGACCAGACGCAGAGACACAGGGATCGTTCTGTAGATCTTTACTGTCGGTTACAGTGATACAGTCGGGTTAAAATCAGCGTCCAGCAAAATTCAAAGCAGAGTCGAGTGAGCAGTGACAGTAGTGAGTCCTGTCTGACAGTGTGAGATTGTACCTCTATAAGAAGAGAGGCTCACAGAGTTACACATATAACTTTTAAGAACAGCTCCCTGTCCACTGTCTGACCCTAACCCCCTGACCTCTGACCTCTTACCCCTGACCCCTGACCCACCTGCAGCTCCCTGTCCACTGCCTGATCTTTAAATGTTTATTCATTTTATAAAGAGACTGCAAAAACCTCATAGAAATAAAACTGGACAGGAAGTAATGACACTAACAGGAAGTAGTGACGCTAACAGGAAGTAGTGACACTGACAGGAAGAAGTGACGCTAACTGGAAGTAGTGACGCTAACAGGAAGAAGTAACGCTAACAGGAAGTAGTGACACTGACAGGAAGTAGTGACGCTAACAAGAGGTAGTGACGGTAACAGGAAGTAGTGACACTGACAGGAAGAAGTGACACTAACAGGAAGTAATGACGCTAACAGGAAGTAATGACACTAACAGGAAGTAGTGACGCTAACAGGAAGTAGTGACACTGACAGGAAGAAGTGACGCTAACAGGAAGTAGTGACACTGACAGGAAGAGGTGACGCTAACAGGAAGTAGTGACGCTAACAGGAAGTAGTGACACTAACAGTGAGGCAGAGGGCGCTGTTGTGCTGAAATAACATTAAACTGTAACATTAAAGGCATTGAACCTGATTTTTACCGTCTTAAAAACATGAAAAACAGAAGTAGTTCATTTTAAACAGTTTGCAGCGATCCAGAGTCATTCCTCACTTACTTTATGCATTCAGAACACTCTAATTATTCACCGCAATGAGTTTATAAGCACTTTTCACAACTTTCAGAGACCAGAGCGGAGTTTTGCTGGTACGGTAAAGCAACAACCATCATGCTAACGCGCACTTCCTGATTCATCTGACAAGAAAATGCAGATTTAAACATATTTTGACCTCAAGAGCTGCTTAAACAAATATATCTGACCTCGGAGAAAACTAGTGTAGTTTAAATGCAGTGGGACAAAAAAAAAAAAAAAAAAAAAAAAAAAATCCCAAACATATCAGGACAAAATAATCACTCTTGGTCATATTTTTGCATATTTCTTCCAAAAATAGTGAACAGAGCAGAATAAAATGTCTTCTGTCCTGGACACGACGGAGGCAGTGACGTGTGACGAGTCCAAGTGTCTCAAAAAGTCGACTGTATTTTTTTATGTGACCACGGTCCTACCCACAATCCCCCTCTCTCCGTCACGTCTATATTTGGAGCGAGCGGTGATGTCACGAGTGAAGCTCAGGTATAACTGAGGAGAGAGAGGCAGCGTCGCACAAAACACAGAGACGGACTGAGACGAGACGCACAAAAAAGTGAGTAGAACATCACACAAATATGTTTCATTCTGATCTCACACTTTAAAGCCCAAATGAACAAAAGGACAGATTGTGTTGTTTAATTTAGTATTTTATTAAGTTTTTGCTTGTATCTGCCTGTTCTGTACATGTATAAATATGTGTTTTTTAATATTTATTCTGGTTTACAGTCATGTTTAGTTCTTTTTTTATAATAGTTTTAATTTTATTTTCTACTTCAATAAGCAAAAAAGCATATTTTAAAGTCATTTTTGGCTACTATATGCTCATTTTCTCCATTTAAACACCCACCTTCAGTATTTTCTGTATGTTTAATTTGATATTCAGTTATATTTAGTACTTTTTTAATCATAATTTATATTTTATTCACTACTTCAACAAGAGAAAACATATTTTGAAGTCAGTTTTATTATTATCTGTCTGTTCTGTCGACATGCTCATTTTTCCCATTTAAATATCTGCCTTTGTACATGAATAAATATGTGTTTTTTATGTTAATGTTGGTATTCAGTGATGTTTAGCACTTTTTTTTATCATGATATATTATCTATTTACTACTTCAATAAGCGAAAAAATATTTTCAGTTTTTCTATTATCTGCCTGTTCTGTGCACATGCTCATTTTTTTATTTTTACCTTCTGTATGTGAATAAATGTGTTTTTTATGTTTATTTTGATATTCAGTTATATTTACTACTTTTTTTTAAAATTATAATTAATATTTTATTTACTACTTCAACAAGAGAAAACGTATTTTAAAGTCAGTTTTGTTACTATCTACCTTCTGTATATGAATAAATACGTTTTTTTTTAATGGTTATTTTAATATTCAGTCAGTTTTTATCATGATATATATTTTATTTGTTTGTTTTTACTACTATCCGTCTCAGACATGCTCATTTTGAAAACCTGTCTTCTGTTTATGAATAAATATGTGTTTTTTTTATGTTAATGTTGATATTCACTCATGTTTAGTACTTTTTTTATATCTGATTTACGACTTTAACAAGTGAAAAACATATTTAACAGAACTATACAGGCTGTGTGTGTCCTGTGCCTGTGTTCTTCCTTTTCTTATTGTGTTTCTCATGTATTTTACGTGTTTTTTTCGTATTATTTCAGTAAAACCCGGGTCAGCATGTATCCAGAGAGAGTGACCACACTGATCCTGTCCCTGCTCATCCTTTTACACTGTGTTTCTGCTGCTCCGAGCCACAGGTGAGGCTCCTTTACTCACAGTATGAACTTTACCGGGTTGAAAAGGGAGAAAAACACTTGTCTTTGAAAAAGTTTACAGCGGAGACGAGGAATATGGATTTAAACGGGGAGATATGTGACGTTAGAAAAGCAATAGAAGTGATAAATATACATCAAACTGTCTAAAAATGCTGCAAAAAGTCAAAATTAAACTAAAAGTTGCAGTGTAATCTTCACGACAGGAGCACAGAGAGAGGTTTTTGTGCTTTTGTGCTTCATGTTTCAGTCCTTTTCTGAATCACAACCATGATTTTTAAGAGTAAATTTTTAGGATTATTCTCTGTCATCGGAATAAGAACAAAAATATTACGATTTTTTAAAACTTTCAGCCTTTTTTTTAACATATTTTTTGTATTTAAAGCGACGTCTCTTTCTTCTGTGGTGTAATTCTGGTCTAAAAAATAAGTAAAATGAACGAATACACATTGATTATTTAAGTCACGAAGAGTCACTGCTGCAAATGGCATTTTTTAAACTAGAAATGGGGCGACAGTGGCTCAGTTGGTAGAGCGTCACTGGTCTGAAGGTTCGAACATAACTTACACTTAACCCACCTCAGTGAACGAGTCGCCCATTAACAATTTACCATAGAGTGTTAAATATACCAGAAACACCACATCCTCCAGTGGTCTGAAGTAAAATATAAAAAAATATTCCATGTATATATAGTGGTCCCTCGTTTATCTCGAGGTGGTCTACAGTCCCTCAGCCAATCAGGACGCAGAACACAATGGTCTACAGTCCCTCAGCCAATCAGGACGCAGAACACAATGGTCTACAGTCCCTCAGCCAATCAGGACGCAGAACACAATGGTCTACAGTCCCTCAGCCAATCAGGACGCAGAACACAATGGTCTACAGTCCCTCAGCCAATCAGGACGCAGAACACAATGCACATTCATACAAAGTAAAAAAACATGCAAAATTTAACTAAAAAAACCCTCAAAACAGCGAGACTGCGAAAAGTGAACCGCAATATAACGAGGGACAACTGTATTTATGTATTTGTGCTGTAAAGAGGAAAACAGCTCAGTGAAGCAGCTAAATGACTTCTATATTGTAATAATTTTCTTGCTCCTCAATAAACAACTAAGTATTTCCTTAATATGACATAACAACATAAAGTACTACACTGTGTATGTGGCCTATAACCTGAAAATGGGATTGTTCGTGCAGAAATCTCACAGTTTTGTCGCTTTCTGAAGTAAACTAAAAAAAGTATCTGATGTATATTTGTGTATTTGTGCAGTACAGTGCCCGGGATGAGAGGAAAACAGTTTAGCGTCTGTGAAATTGCTCGGAAAGTGGTGGAGGTGTGTTCAGGTCACATATGTGCGAAGCTGAAGGAGGGAAACGATTGAGGCCCATTTGACAGAAGTGGCTCTCGTTGTACAGGCCGAGGATCACTGCGAACGCTCGTGTGTTTCAGGTACTTGACTTCAGGATCCAGCGAGCAGGACGTGGGGCTGGGATGGTCCGTGTCTAAACTGGCCTCTAACCCGTTTTTGGGTCTTTTGGGTCCGAGGCTGGAGAGGGAGCTGCCGCCTTCCAACAGGTAACGAGAGTCAGTCCAAACACGAGGATGAACTTTGAGAAGTTTTCACGGCAAAACTGAACTTTCATGATTCAAAACTGGTGTAAAATAAAACATTTCCATAGTATCTAGTTTTTAATACAGCAATAGGTGAAATCTGTGAAGTATCAGCTTTATTCTTTACAATTATTCTATAAGTTTCTTGTCTGTAAAACCCCTCACCACACACTTTATACACTTTTCTCACACAGGCATTAACATTTTCTCACATTTCTCTCTTGTTTAAACACAAAGTTCAAACCTTCGTCGGTGCCTTTTTTTTTTGTAGGGGAGAAAACCTGCAAACACACAGCACTTAAGAGTCACACTGTGATATAGTGAGGGACAACTGTACTTTAGTTTTGTAACAGCACTATCAGATGACACAGGCTCATATGCTCAGGGAGTGAAAGTTTCAGAGCTTTTGACCATGTTCTAGTTGTTTCTTTCTCATTCACCCTCTTGAAGTTGTATTTGGAGTGATTCTTGTTTGAGTTTAATCTTTAATCGCTTATTTTCAAGACGCCATTTTGTCGATCGATCCTCGTTTTCACCTCCACTGTGACGTACGCTCTTCCTTCTTCCATTTTATTTTTTTAATTGGTGATACTCGTAGGATTTGGCAGCGTTGTTTCGTCATTTTGGTACAAATGTAAAAAAAAAAAAAGGCTGCTCACTCGTTGGTGTGATGTGCAGCTGTCCATAGGGGGCGCCACAGCTCTTTGTTGTAATGACGTTTACAGCGATGTCAGCTCCTACTGGACACTGCAGTTTTCTAATGAGGAAGTCAGAGGATTAGTTTCTTTTATTAAGTCGTTTTAGGTGAATATTGTGATTTAAAATGTGTAAATTATAACAAAATGATCCACGAGTGTCAGAGATTAAATCTATAGAGCGACACAAGCACAAACAGGACTCTTTAAGCTTTCGCTAAATTGATAAAAATGTCAGATTTCATATTTGCGGCTTTAAAAAAATGATATACGTTCAATTTAAGACTTTAAGAGTTCAAGTGTCAGGAAATGTAAGCACCAAAATGAGCTGCAGTGGTGCTTTAGTTCAGATCAGAACACTGCTGTTGTGTCCTTGAGCAAGACACATCACCTGCCTGGTCTATGAAGGAATGTGGTGTGAGTGATATTTGGGGGTCGGAGGGGCCGGTAGAGCAGACTGGCAGCCTCATTTCTGTCAGTTGACCCCAGGGCAGCTGTGGCAACACCAGTGAGTGTGTTACCCGGGTGCACTTTCACAGAGGTACCGGATTTTCCAAAGTATAAGTCGCACCTCTGGCCAAACTATGAAAAAAGTGAGACTTGTACTCCGGAAAATACAGTAAATGGTTTTATTACTTAAATAAATAAACAAGAATTCAAACCGACAAGCGACTAAATAAAAACTGAACCAAACCTTAAGTAGGACTTGCTCCCTCTGTTGGACAAGAAAAGCAATGCAACTTACTGAGTGATTTAAAGGTGCATTTTGTAACTTTTCTGGTGAAGTGTCTGCCACCTGCTTGTTTCCACAGAGATGCTCCACAGTATTAAAGTTTATTTCTAGAGCACTTTTAAAACAACTGGAGCTGATGATAAAAAGTCAATGAAAAAACAAACGTACAGATAATATGACGCACAGGATGTACTTCTGTCATATATGTGTCAGAGTTGTGCATTTAAACCAGAGACTGTCAATCAAACCTGTTGCTAACGCTAGTGGGAGCGACCTGATTTGTCTTTTATTAATGTTCATATGTCGATTTACAGACACAAAAGTGAAATAAAAACCCCAGGATCATGTTGAGGGTTAATACGAACATTTAAGACTAAAATGACAAGTCTGACAGCAGCAGCTACAGAGAGAGAGGACACAGCTTTTCAATAGAAAGTGAATTAGAGCCAGAGTCGATGGTTAGCGGGTTAGCGACGTCCATTATATAAAACAGTCTATGGTTAAAAACGTCTTTTTAAAGTGGAGAACAAAGAAGCACCACAACATTTCATCCACAGATTCCCACTTTTAACACATAAAAACATTCAAAATTTGAAGATAATCTGTGATATTTTGTTTATTTGTCGGCTTGTGTCTTGTTTCGGTCAAATATCTTCATCAAAACCTTATTTCAGTCACTCCCTTCAGAAGAGGAAGTGTAACACGGCACGTGCGTCACCCAGCGACTCGCCGACTTCCTGGTTCGCTCCAGCAACACGATCGGGACGGTGTACGCCCCGACCGACGTGGGAGCGGCCGCCTACGGCAAGAGGAGCGCTCTGTCGCCCCCTGTCTTCATGCCTCTCTAGTGCAAGGGCCACGTCGACACAAACGCAGTGTGAAAATATGAAACGACAGTAAAGGGCACGTGGTGTTGGTGACGTGGTGTTAATGTTGATCTGAATAATGAGCAGTGCCTTTTGTCGCCTGTCGTCTCGTGTCATTATCGGTGGTAAATGTGAACAGTTACAATAAAATAAAAGCTGTAACGTCTGTGAAGCAAAGTAATATATTTTTCTAATAAAAGTGTAAAAAAAAGTCGTGCTTTTTATGCCACACTGCAATAAAGGGTTCAGTAATATGCTACGTCTGTGTCTTATTACAGTGGAAGAAATACATGAAAAAATCTCCTTAAAAAAGTATTAAACGTGTTCAAAGTGTTAAAATAAATCCTTCAGTCTTTTTCAGCAGGTCAAGTAATGAATTATTCAGGTATTTAGAGTAAATCGATCACTATTAATGTAATTCTCGTCACACTTTCAGTCTGTGGGAGCCTCAGATTCATTTGTCTGTGTAGTTTCTGGTATTTGCTGCTGTAAAAACCTCATTTTGTCCTTAGTCTGCGCTCACAAACCCACAGACGGTGTAAAGAAGTGGACTCAGTGAGTGTGACGTCACCCACGGCGTTCAGCTACAGGCAAATGAAGCTCATCGAGGCTAGCGGTTATAGCGGCTAATTTGGAGCTAAATTCCGACCACGAGTGTCATAGCAACCAAAGAGCCAGTCAGGCGTGAGGGTGTTGAAGGTAACGCCCCCTTCCCATCTGCAACTCTGGTTTAGCAGGGAACAGGCGATTAGGAACACTGTCAATCAAACCTGTTGCTAACGCTAACAGGAGCGACCTCTGGGAAAGAACTCGTCTGATTTGTCTGTTATTAATGTTCATATCTTGATTTACAGACAAAATAGTGAAATAAAAAAAACAGGATCATGTAGAGGGTTAATACGAACATTTAAGACCAACATGACGAGTCTGACAGCAGCAGTTACAGACAGAGGGACGACAGATGGAGCCGAAGTGCGAACATGCTCACTTCCTGTTTGAACGTGGCGGCTAGCAGGTTAGCTATGTGCATTTATATAAGAGTCTATGTGCAAACCTCTAAAAACAATCGTTTGGCTTCTCGGTTGTAAAAGCCACATGTTTAAAGAGCAGCAAACACCCGCGGTTGCTGCAGTTCGCTCAGTGGCCAGTAGGGGGAACTAAAACACACTGTGACTTCAGACCTTCAAACAGACAGAAGAGCAGGGAAAACAGGAGGATTCTGTAATAATGATGACTATTTATCTGAGAGTTTGACACGGACGTTTTAGTGTTTGGTGAGTGTGGGGGACAGTTTTGCATTGCATTGTGGGTAATGACACTGAAGAGGGGGCACCGGCGCACAGCATTAGCCCGGGTGTGATGAGGCCTGACCCGGTCCACGCCTGCACCAATGACGTCATCATAAACACTCTCCGAAAAACACTCGATCTGAGAGTGACACCCTGAACGAATTTCAGTGTTTCAGTGATTTATGACCCGGTGACGAATGCAACAAGGAACGAATAAATACTAATAAAAAAAGACCAAAATATGACTAACTGCTGTCTGCAGATAAACAGGCTATAGTGCAAAAGTAGCTTCTATCAGACTTACTACAGCTGCTGGCATATGAACCATCTCACAGTCTGAGGACTAAACCAGGACTTAACCAGGACTAAACCAGAACTAAACCAGGTCTAAACCAGGACTAAACCAGGACTAAACCAGGACTGAACCAGGACTAAACCAGGACCAAACCAGGACTAAACCAGAACTAAACCAGGTCTAAACCCAGGACTAAATCAGGACTAAACAAGGTCTAAACCAGGACTGAACCAGGACTAAACCAGGAATAAACCAGGACTAAACCAGGACTAAACCAGGACCAAACCAGGACTAAACCAGAACTAAACCAGGTCTAAACCAGGACTAAATCAGGACTAAACAAGGTCTAAACCAGGACTGAACCAGGACTAAACCAGGACTAAAACAGGTCTAAACCAGGACTAAACCAGGAAAACAAATAACTCAACGCTGTGTGACGTCAGAAGCAGAGACTGAACCACCATCATTGAGGCGAATGTCTTTATATCAGTCAATCATTAGACTTTTCCCACTGACGTCTTCTGACCAATGAGTCGCTTCTAAACGACGCATAGCCCCGCCCCCTTTCTATACGTTTCCGTGACGTCTTTCTCTTTGTTCTTTCGTCACATTTTTTCCTGACTACAACTATATTTACATTTGAAAAAGAAGTGGACTAAGTGAGTGTGACGTCGCCCGCACGTTCAGCTCCAGTCCAGTGAGGCTAACATCGAGGCTAGCGGTTATAGCGGGTGTCATAGCAACCAAAGAGCCAATCCGGATCCCTTGTTAGATATACCAGATATTAGGACATAAACACAAACCAGGTGAGTGAAGTGTCTTGCTCAAGAACACAACAACACTTTATTTATACCAATCACATCTGTACAGGTCATTTTTTGAAAAAAAAACATACAAAACCAACGACAGAGTGCAGTTTACAGTCTAAAAAGTGAACCATGTTTTAATTACTCACTTTACATCTCATTTTCAACTTGAGTTTTACAAAATATGAAACAGCGATGTACAAAAAGTCTATGACACAAGTTTAAGTCGACAGCTTCACTCTCTGGAGAACAAGTTACTGGCCCAGAAAGTTCTCTACGTTTTGTGAAATAGTAACATTTTACATTTTAAAGTATTTATATATGTGAAGTTTGTCCCTGAAAACACCTTTGAGAAGACGATCACTTTAAAGCCAAACAGCTGCAGCCGAGGGAGCGTTAAAGAGCTCACACGACGCTGTTTTATAATGTTTCCTCATCACAAACAGACCTGGAGTTGTGCTTTTTTGTTTCATTCACACAAAGAATCGTTTGAGCCCTGGACTTGCCCATTTCTACTGAACTAAAGCTAAAAGGAGCTGTTCACTTCATGACATCACAAGGTGGAACAGAGCATTTTGAGCTTGGGAGATGTTACAGACTAATACAGACTCTGGAGTATAAGCTAAATAATGAAGAAAAAAACATATATAAGTCACATTTTTGGGGGGAAATTTATTTTACAAAATCCAAGAACAGACATTTTACCAACTCCAGAAGTAGAAGAAAATGTCTGTCATACTGGTACAAGTCTACAGCGCCCTCGTGTGGTAATATCGAAGATGTGCAACTATATACTGTAATAATTTCACATATAATTCGCATCTGAGGATAAGTCGCCTCCCAGGACAAACTATGAAGAAAAGTGACTCTTATAGTCCAGAAAACACGTCCCTCAAACATGTGTGAATGAAAAACACAACTCCAGGTCTGTTTTTGAGGCGTAATGACGTTATAACACGACTTAAAGCTACAAGAGTCAGTTTTGCGTAATATAGGACCTTTAATGTTTGACCTTTTATAAGTTGGAGTCGGTCTCTGACACTGGGAGGTATCCGTTCTTAGACACGACGTCTTCAGGAGCAAAAATGACCAGTAACTTTTCCTGTTCCCTTTTGGTTTTGGGCAAGTCGTCGGACGGAGTGATGAGCAGCTGGATGCGCTGAGGGAAAACAGACAAAACATTTATTACAAAACACAACACTTTGGATTTAAACGGGCTTCCTGATAAAATAATACAATAAAATGCTGATTTATTGTTTTATTTGTCTGGTCGCGTGTCTCTTTCACTAAACAAGGCTCTAAATAAACCTGTCACGATAATCACTATATTGACTTGTTCAGTATTTGAAGAACCATATTTTTTTAGGTCAATATTTGTTTTTTTGCAATCAATTTTTATTTACCCCTAAAAAAATAAATAAATAAAATAAAATAAAAAAGAAATAAATACATGAATAAATAAATAAAACAAAATAGGTCAATATTTATTTTTTGCAATCAATTTTTATTTACCCCTAAAAAAAATAAAAAATAAAATAAAATAAAAAAATAAAAAAATAAATAAAATAAAATAAAATAAAATGAAATGAAATGAAATGAAATGAAATGAAATGAAATAAAACAAAATACAATACAATAAATAAATAAATAAATAAAAATAAAATCTAAATCCCCAATCCTGGGCTCCACAAAATTAAGACATAAATGTGACATAAATTTGTTTTTATGTGTGCATAGATAAATATGTATCATGCGTATTTTTTCTTTGCACTACTGGGGAATTTTTGGGATATTCTTTGGTTATATCTTAAAATTTAAGCTGCAAAAGTTTGAATTAATAACTTTTATGACTCATTACAGATGTAAACCAACAACAAAAGTGTTTTATTCTGCTGATTATTTAATGTAGCTCATGATTTATTTTTTTTTACAATATTACACATTTAGAAAAGTGGCATAAATTGGTTTCATTATTATCGTTACTTTGAAGTACTGACCTCTCGGAGCGTGCCCCTGTGTGGTACTTTTGACCTCTGTATGTGTACTTTTACTCTGAAGTACTGACCTCTCGGAGCGTGCCCTGTGTGGTACTTTTTGACCCTCTGTATGTGTACTTTTACTCTGAAGTACTGACCTTTCGGAGCGTGCCCTGTGTGGTACTTTTGACCTCTGTATGTGTACTTTTACTCTGAAGTACTGACCTCTCGGAGCGTGCCCTGTGTGGTACTTTTTGACCTCTGTATGTGTACTTTTACTCTGAAGTACTGACCTCTCGGAGCGTGCCCTGTGTGGTACTTTTGACCTCTGTATGTGTACTTTTACTCTGAAGTACTGACCTCTCGGAGCGTGCCCTGTGTGGTACTTTTGACCTCTGTATGTGTACTTTTACTGTGAAGTACTGACCTCTCGGAGCGTGCCCTGTGTGGTGCTGAGCTTGTAGACCATCCACAGGGGGATGCAGATCATGGAGGACAGAGCGAGCAGCCAGCCGATCACGTACCCCCACCACGGGTACACGTACTCGTTATTGTACTTCAGAGGCGTGTACTTGATCAGGGAGAAGGCGAAGGTTCCCTGAGAGACAAAGCATCAAACAGTGCGGGACATTACGACACTTAAAGGGCCGGTATCATCGTCTAATGTCGTTTCCTCATCACAAACAGACCTGGAGTTGTGTTTTTTTGTTTCATTCACACATGTTTAACAGACAAACCTGCAGATTTACGCTGAGTTCGTCTCTCAAACTGAAGAAAACACTCTGTTCCACCTTGTGATGTCATCATGTGGTGATACAGGAAGTGCTCCACTGTGATTTTAAACCCCACACACCTTCACTACTAGAATAATTTGGATAATTTCAGCGCTGGAATTACCACTTATCTCGACTGAGCTAAAGGTAAAAGGAGATGTTAACTTGAAAACTACCACTTCATGACATCACGAGGTGGAACAGAGCGTTTTGACCTTTGGAAATGTTACAGACAAATAATAAAGTGTGACTCAAACATGTGTGAATGAAACAAAACACAACTCCAGGTCTGTTTTTGAGTAAGTAACAGTATTATAACATGATTTAAAGCAACAAGAGTCAGTTTTGTGTGATATAGGAGCTTTAATGAAACTCACGATGCAGGTGGCCGGAGTCAGAAACAACCAGCAGTACTTGATGTACGGCCCTGGGCGATATCCGATCATGTCTTCAATGTTGTCGTAAAACCGATCAGCTCCTGAAATAATAATAAAGTCGGAGTTTGGTAAATAGTCACATTTTTATACAGCGGTTTTCCACCTTCAAGTGTCTTTAAGTGTCTTGCCCAAGGACACAGCAACAGGATGCATCTGTGGGAATCGCTGGAATCGCACCAACAACCTGTGAGTCAATAGATCTGACTGTTCTACCAGTTATGTTAATGTCGAGAGCAGGATTTGAACCGCAAACCTTCAGATCACTGCTGTTTAACGTCAAATATGACACATTTCTACTTTTATCGCTTATAATTCGCACAAAATCTATGTTATAAAAATCACAAAAATCTAAAATCTTTAACTGAATTGCTCCTAAAGCCGTGTTCTTCAGTTTAATAATGAAAAACGTGTGGTAAAGTGACAAAACACCAACAAAACCACTGCAGCTAAGTTGTACTGTAGTTTATCTGTACATGCAGCAGCGCCCTCTGGTGGGTGTTTGATTCATGACACTCGTCTCTAGTTTCCTGATCTTACCGTAGGCCCAGGCGATGCACACGGTCTCAAAGATGGACATGAAGAGGAGGCACATCCCACTGGCGGCGTAGTAATCAAAGAGCTGGAACACGTACATGCCGCCCTAGAAACACAAAGAAAAGTACAATTTAGCCAGTTAAATTTTAAAATAAGTAAAATGTTTAAGGAGTTTTGATTCTGCTGCAGCTCCTAAAGGTCCTACATTACATAAAATTGACTTAGGCCATGATATAAAGCTGTTACCTCAACAAAAACAGACCTGGAGTTGAGTTTTGTTTCATTCACATGTTTGAGTAACACTTTATTATCAGTCTGTAACATCTCCAAAGCTCAAAACGCTCTGTTCCACCTTGTGATGTCATCAAGTGGTCAAGAAGTTTTCAAGTTAACAGCTCCTTTTACCTTTAGTTCAGTAGAGATTGGTCAAATCCAGAGGCTGAAATGGTCCTAATGATTCTAGTGAAGGTGTGTGGAGTTTAAAAACACAGTGGAGCACTTCCTGTATTACCACATGATGACATCACAAGGTGGAACAGAGTGTTTTCAGTTTGAGAGAAGAACAACCTAAATCTGCAGGTTTGTTTGTGTGTTAAACATGTGTGAATGAAACAAAAAAACACAACTCCAGGTCGGTTTGTGACGAGGAAACATTAGAACAGATCAGAAAATAAACTTTAAACTTATTTAAATAGGAAATATTATTAACCAAATGTGCCATGTTTGTGTAGAACAGAGGTGGAAGAAGTACTCAGTTCTGTTATTTAAGTAAAAGCAGAGATACTGGAGCAAAGAAATACCCAAGTAAAAGTATCACATGCAAAAAGGGAATTAAAAGTATTAAAGTACCTCTTAAAATGTACTGTAAGGTGATTTTGATAAAGATTTGAGCTAAATTTTGTTCAAAAGTCACAACTGAACTGATCGTTTTTTCCCTCGCTGTTTTTATTTGTATATTTTTATTTGAAATCTCGCACAATACTAAAAAATACTTTTATTTTTCAGTCCAGTTCAAAAATGTAGTGGAGCAGAAAGTACAGATACTGCTCTCAAATGTACAGAAGTAAAAGTAAAAAGTATCCCCTGCACACAGTCAGATCTTTTACATGGTCGTGTGTGTTACCTCCATCAACATAATGAGCCCCATGAAGAACGAGAACAGCACCACAAACGCCAGGAAAATCTCGCGGCGGTTTTTGCGTCGAAACACGGCCGGATACATGTCGACGATGGCCGTCACCAGACTCTCCACGCACACGAACTGAGGACACACGAGAGACGAGGGTTTAACACGAGAGACGAGGGTTTAACACGAGAGACGAGGGTTTAACACGAGGACGTCAGGAGCAGGAAACATACTCAGGAATACAACTGAGGACCACTGCAGGTCTGAAGGCTGAAGAAGTCACTTAAATAAAAGTACAGAAAAAATACTCAGAAATACAACTGAGAACCTCTGTAGGGCATCAGGCTGAAGCAGTTACTTAAATAAAAGTACAGGAAAAAATACTCAAGTTAACGAAAAAATATCACATGAAAAAATCTACTTGAATGTATTGTATTAGTGAGTACTTCAAGAGGAAAAAGTAAAAGTATTTTGTCTTATAAGGCTTCAAATGCAGTGATTTTGATAAAGATTTGAGCTGAATTTTGGATGATTTTTTTATTTATATAGTTTAGTTTTGCTCAAATTATAAAAGTGTTAAAAATAAATCTTCAGCCTTTTCAGCAGGTTTCACACTATAATAAAAAATACTTTTACTTTTCAGCCCACTTCATAAAATGTAGCAGAAAAAGTACAGATACTGCTCTCAAATGTACTGAAGTAAAAGTAAAAAATATACTTTAAAGTACACTTTGAATATACTTAAGTAAAGTACAGATGCCTAAGTTAAAAAAAAAAAAAAAAAAAAGTACTTTACCACTTTTACTACATTCACTATGTTATGTACCACCAAAATATTGATACATTTGTTCATTATGAATTAAGCCTTTCTTCATGCTTAATTAAGGCTAATTAAGGTGTAGTTATTATACAATCAAACCATATAATACATTAGTTTTATATAAACACAGTAAAACCACACACAGAACAAACAGTGTGTGCTTTGGTGTTAAACTTGAAACCCTCTGGTTGGTGAGCAAACGCTTAACCACTGCACCACACTTAGATGAAGAAAGGTGAAGGTGAAGAAATAAAAGTGTCTGGTTTTCACCTGACTGTCCAGTCCCAGAAACACGATCATGACGAAGAAGAGCGTGGCCCAAAGAGGAGAGAACGGCATCATGGTCACAGCTCGAGGATACGCGATAAAAGCCAGACCTGGACCTGCGAGAAAACGAGAGAAGAAGAGAAACTTTACACGTGAAAAGAACCAGAGAAGAAGAGAAACTTTACACGTGAAAAGAACCAGAGAAGAAGAGAGACTTTACACGTGAAAAGAACCAGAGAAGAAGAGAAACTTTACACTTGAAAACAACCAGAGAAGAAGAGAAACTTTACACGTGAAAACAACCAGAGAAGAAGAGAAACTTTACACGCGAAAACAACCAGAGAAGAAGAGAAACTTTACATGAGAAAAGAACCAGAGAAGAAGAGAAACTTTACACATGAAAAGAACCAGAGAAGAAGAGAAACTTTACACGCGAAAAGAACCAGAGAAGAAGAGAAACTTTACACGCGAAAAGAACCAGAGAAGAAGAGAAACTTTACACGCGAAAACAACCAGAGAAGAAGAAAAACTTTACACGTGAAAAGAACCAGAGAAGAAGAGAAACGTTACACATGAAAAGAACCAGAGAAGAAGAGAAACTTTACACGCGAAAAGAACCAGAGAAGAAGAGAGACTTTACACGCGAAAAGAACCAGAGAAGAAGAGAGACTTTACATGTGAAAAGAACCAGAGAAGAAGAGAAACTTTACACATGAAAACGAGAGAAGAAGAGAAACTTTACACGTGAAAACAACCAGAGAAGAAGAGAAACTTTACACATGAAAAGAACCAGAGAAGAAGAGAAACTTTACACGTGAAAACAACCAGAGAAGAAGAGAAACTTTACACGTGAAAACAACCAGAGAAGAAGAGAAACTTTATATGAGAAAACAACCAGAGAAGAAGAGAAACTTTACACATGAAAAGAACCAGAGAAGAAGAGAAACTTTACACGTGAAAAGAACCAGAGAAGAAGAGAAACTTTACACGTGAAAAGAACCAGATAAGAAGAGAAACTTTACATGTGAAAAGAACCAGAGAAGAAGAGAAACTTTACACGTGAAAAGAACCAGAGAAGAAGAGAAACTTTACACGTGAAAAGAACCAGAGAAGAGAAACTTTACATGTGAAAAGAACCAGAGAAGAAGAGAAACTTTACACGTGAAAAGAACCAGAGAAGAGAAACTTTACACTTGAAAACAACCAGAGAAGAAGAGAAACTTTACACGTGAAAACAACCAGAGAAGAAGAGAAACTTTACACGCGAAAAGAACCAGAGAAGAAGAGAAACTTTACATGTGAAAAGAACCAGAGAAGAAGAGAAACTTTACATGAGAAAACAACCAGAGAAGAAGAGAAACTTTACATGAGAAAACAACCAGAGAAGAAGAGAAACTTTACACGTGAAAAGAACCAGAGAAGAAGAGAAACTTTACACGTGAAAAGAACCAGAGAAGAAGAGAAACTTTACACGTGAAAAGAACCAGAGACGAAGAGAAACTTTACACGAGAAAACAACCAGAGAAGAAGAGAAACTTTACACGTGAAAAGAACCAGAGAAGAAGAGAAACTTTACACGTGAAAAGAACCAGAGAGAAGAAGAGAAACTTTACACGTGAAAGAAACCAGAAGAAGAGAAACTTTACATGTGAAAAGAACCAGAGAAGAAGAGAAACTTTACACGAGAAAACAACCAGAGAAGAAGAGAAACTTTACACGTGAAAAGAACCAGAGAAGAAGAGAAACTTTACACTTGAAAAGAACCAGAGAAGAAGAGAAACTTTACACGTGAAAATAACCAGAGAAGAAGAGAAACTTTACACGTGAAAATAACCAGAGAAGAAGAGAAACTTTACACGTGAAAAGAACCAGAGAAGAAGAGAAACTTTACACGTGAAAACAACCAGAGAAGAAGAGAAACGTTACACGTGAAAAGAACCAGAGAAGAAGAGAAACTTTACTGTTGCACAACAAGGAAATTACAGTGTTGCAACGTAAAGTTCAACAACAGTGGGACGCAATAAATAAATGGGCTTCTAACCATTTAACTAATCAACTGAACTGGCTCTGTGCACAACAGCGCCCTCAACCTCACTGTTAGTGTCACTACTTCCTGTCCAGTTTTATCTCTTTGAGGTAAGTGTAATGTTCCAAAGGTGAGTCACATTATGACACTATACTGCACATGATGGATATTATAATGATCTATAAGCAATAAAAAACTCACCAGACTCTGCCACTTCAGAAATAGGCACGTTCTGTTCATAGGCCATAAAACCCAGGATGGAGAAAATGGCAAAACCAGCAACAAAACTGGTGCCACTGTTCAGAAAACACAAGGACAAGCAGTCTCTGGAAAACACACACAACAGACTTTAGATGTGACTTTAGATACAGCTGGGACAATATTATAACAACATGACACATGCAGCGGAGCGAGAGGTACTCAGCTTTGTTACTTGAGAAAAGTACATGTACTGGAGCAAAAATACTCAAGTAAAAGTATCACATGAAAAAATCTGCAAGGCAAGTGTATCTTAAATGCTGAATCCCCATGTTTAGTCCTGGTTTAGACCCGGTTTAGACCCGGTTTAGTCCCGGTTTAGACCTGGTTTAGACCCGGTTTAGTCCCGGTTTAGACCTGGTTTAGACCTGGTTTAGACCCGGTTTAGTCCTGGTTTAGTCCTGGTTTAGTCCCGGTTTAGTCCCGGTTTAGACCTGGTTTAGACCCGGTTTAGTCCTGGTTTAGTCCTGGTTTAGTCCTGGTTTAGTCCCGGTTTAGACTCAGTTTAGTCCTGGTTTAGTCCCGGTTTAGACCCGGTTTAGACCCGGTTTAGACCCAGTGTAGTCCTGGTTTAGTCCCGGTTTAGTCCTGGTTTAGACCCAGTTTAGACCCGGTTTAGTCCCGGTTTAGTCCCGGTTTAGTCCCGGTTTAGACCCGGTGTAGTCCTGGTTTAGACCTGGTTTAGTCCCGGTTTAGTCCCGGTTTAGACCCGGTGTAGTCCTGACTCTGGGCTGCAGCAGGAGGCTGGTCCCTGAAGTCCTCAGAGTGTGAAACTGGTTCATATGTCTGATCTGCTTAAGTAAAAGTATTAAAGTACCTGTTTCAAAATGTACTTAAGTAAAGTACAGATACCGGTACTTGGAATTTACACATAAGTACATTACTTTACTACTTATAAATGGTCATGTTGCACCCCTGCAGAAGCGTTGTGCATAGTTCGGACATTTGGAGGGTTAAATTAGTAGACGCCAGTAGCTTCGAGGTCAAAGGTTATGTTTGTGGTCTATAAATATACAACTCCACATAGAAGTGTGTGGTTTGGCCCAAAAATTCTGAACTTTAAATGTTGGGGCTTTCAAGACGAGACTGAGTAGTTCAAAGACAAGAAGTGAGCAAGTTTGGGTAAGTTTGAGCATTTGTCTCCAGGAGGTTAGACGACTGTAACGATCTGCTCACTGGCCTCTCCAAACGAGACTTAAGACAGAACAGTGCATCCAGATAGAACACTGCTGTGAGGGTCTGACCAGAACCAGGAAGTACGAGAACATAAATCCTGTGCTGAGGTCTCTGCACTGGCTCCAAAACCAGGTCTAAACCTGGACTAAACCTGGACTAAACCTGTACTAAACCAGGAAGACACCAGGTCGAAACCAGGCTGAAACCGGGACTAAAACAGGTCTAAACCAGGACTAAACCTGGACTAAACCTGGAAGACACCAGGTCGAAACCAGGCTGAAACCGGAAGTAAAAGAGGTCTAAACCAGGACTAAACCTGGACTAAACCTGGACTAAACCTGGACTAAACCTGGACTAAACCAGGACTAAACCAGGACTAAACCTGGACTAAACCTGGACTAAACCTGGACTAAACCTGGACTAAACCTGGACTAAACCGGGACTAAACCGGGACGAAACCAGGCCGAAACAGGACTAAACCAGTTCTAAAACCAGGAACTAAACCAGGTCTAAACCAGGACTAAACCAGGACTAAAACAGGTCTAAACCAGGACTAAACCAGGTCTGAACCAGGACTAAACCAGGGTTAAGATTAGGGCCAAGGGGAGGGTAGAGGTTGGGGATTTACTTTCAAAAGATATATATTAAAGGTGAGAAAACGGCGGGGATACCTCATTAATGGACCGTCCTTGGATTTACCTGTAGCAGTTATTGTTGTACTTGTTGTAGCTCCCCAGTGCAGTCAGAGATCCCAGACAAATGGCATAAGAGAAAAAGATCTGAGTGCCAGCGTCCATCCACACCTGAAACGACACGAAAGATGTGTTTTAATGCCGTTTCCTCATCACAAACAGACCCGGAGCTGCGTTTTTGTTTAATTCTCATATGTTTAACTCACAAACGCTGCATATTTAATCCATTTTGTGTGACGCAGGAGGAGCTTTAACCACTGAAAACACCTTCGAATCATTATTTACATTGTACAGTTCACGTGCTAGGTGCGAACACGCTAATTATTGACTTGTGTGAAGGGAAAATACTACGGGAGGGCATCGGTTAAGGATCAAACCCGGCACGTGTGAAGAATGGATTATGGTTGACTGATTTGTAGCACTTTGGGGTAAAGAGTCAGAGAAGGACTCAAGCTAACAGGACCCTTAACCACATAATATAGGTGGAAAATCTAAAAATACATGGATAATACTACATTTTTTGGAGATATGCAGTGTTAGAATGTTAGAATGATGAAGTATATTGTTGAAAATTAAAAATATATATATTTTAAATGAACAGAGACAGGGTCAAATGGTCACTTTTTGACACAACGACAGTATTCAATTGTGGGAGCTGGAATTGTACCACCCGTGATGTTCATGTCGGGAGTGGGATTCGAACCACCAACCTTCGACTCAGTGAACTAACACGCCAACTAAGCTACCTCATATCTTGTATAATCTCCCAAACAGATAATATCCTGAGTTTTTTATGGTTATTTTTATGTTTTCTGCTAGATTTGACCTTGAACAAAGACATTTATGAGCACATTTTAGCACTTTCCTGAAGCATTGTGAAAATATGGCTGTTATCCTGATCAAAATCATGCTAAAACACATAAAAGATGTTAATTTTGTCCATATCATGCACCCTTACGCCGACATTTAGCAGGACAAATACCGGTTTGAACCATAGACTGTACATATAAATGGGCGTAGCTAACCTGCTAGCCGCTACGTTCCAAACAGGAAGTGATCGTGGACGCACTTCTGACTCTGGCTCCAATTCACTTCACATTAGAACATTAGAAAACTGTCGCCCCTCTATCGCCTTTTCTGTGGCAGTGCCCAGACTATGGAACAGCGCCCTCTACCTGTCAGATCCTCTCAGACTGAAACCCACCTCTTCTCCCTGGTATTTAACACTAGCGACACAGGATCGACAGGTGTTTTATGGTTCTTATTGTCTTGGCTTAGCTGAAGTTGTTTTGAAATGTGCTATTTAAATAAAGTTCACTTGAATAAAGGCGTCAACCACATTAAAATGGCACCTGGGGGTCGGCCAGTCGTCCCAAATCCGGATAAAAGGTAGAACTGGATCCCAATGGCAGCTCCAGGCAGAGTGAGTCCTCGGATCAGCAGCACGATCAGCATCACGTACGGAAATGTGGCAGTGAAGTAGACAACCTGCGACGAAAAAGAGAGAGGTGTGCAAAAAATACATAAAGGTAACGACATTATAACATGACTGAAAGCTCACGAGAGTCAAGTTTGTGTAAAATAGAACCTTTAAAAAATAAAAAATCTGTCAGACAGTTGTAGGAGAGCAGATGTCTGGTTCCAAGCCGCTCCTTCAGTTCTGGTCAGATTACTTTTTTTTTTTCATTTTGGATGTTTGTCTTGCACTGAAAAATGTTGTCATTGTGAGCGGGCTTGCATCTCCGCAAACCTGACTCTTACTTAGCCTCATCCTGCTTGTTTCCATGTTTCTTTGGCTATAATATTCCAAAGTGTGGCATAAAAAATACATTTGTAAATATCTACATGAAGAATGTTCTGAGGTTTTGTTTTAATCATAGACTGTAAATATAAATGGACATAGCTAACCTGGCTCTAATTCACTTTCTATTGAAAAGCTGTGGCCTCTCTCTCTGTACCTGCTGCTGTCAGACTCGTCATTTTGATCTTAAATGTTCGTATTAACCCTCTACATGATCCTGAGGTTTTTATTTCACTTTTGTGTCTGTAAATCAAGATGTGAACATTAATAACAGACAAATCAGGCGCCTTCTTTCCCGAGGTCACTCCCAGTAGCGTTAGCAACAGGTTTGATTGACAGCGTTGCTAAGGGTCTGCTCCCTGATAGACCAATGGTGCAAGAGCAGAAAAGGCTGTTACCTTCAACAGCCTCGCTCCTGATTGGCTCTTTGGTTGCTATGATACTCACAGTCGGAGTTCCAAATATGGAAATTAGCCGCTATAACTGCTAGCCTCGATGAGCTTCATTTAGAGCCGAACGCTGTGGGCGACGTCACACTCACTTAGTCACTTCTTTATACAGTCTATGGTTTTATCTTTCTGTTTCCATGTAATCATTCAGGCACCACCTCCAAAAAGTTGCATTGTGTTGCTTTAATAATTAATTGAACTGAAGACACAAACCGATCAAACAAAACGAACGCTGTGTTGTTAAAGTATCTGGGACGACATACTTTTCCTGTGGATTTGACCCCTTTCCAGATGCAGAAGTAGCACATGATCCAAGCGACGAGCAGACACAGAGCCAGGTCCCAGTTCAGAGACCCCATGTGGTCCAGACCGGAGGAAATCCTCAGAGCTCTCCTCCTGCACAAACACAAACCATAAACTCACATTCGTAGTGGAAAGTAGTGGGAGTTCAACACTTTCTACACTCTTTTGGTCTCTATACATTGTTATTTTGTGACTTTTATTCATAATCGACAATAATCAACACAGTGCTGAGTTTTAAGAGGTTAAACTGGTTGTAATTTCAGCTCTAGAATCTTTAAATTAATAAACTGCCCAAAGAAAACTCACTCCCAAAACTCGATGACCGGAGACGTGGCGTTGATGTAGAAGGTCTGATTGGCCGATGAGTTTCCTCTCTGCAGCTCCACACAGTTTGCTGAAAAAAATCAAACTTATGTTTTTTGGTGAGCCCTGATCAACCCCGAAAACCCCCACATCACTAAAATAAGCTTGTGATAATAATGTTTTTTGTATTTTATTATTACTTCTGTTCTAGTCTGTAGTTATTTGAAGGATAAATTGCAGATCGCTTTGTTTTAAGGCTACGCACACACATAGACTGTAGATATAGTTAGCCACTGCGTTCCAAACAGGAAGTGAGCATGTGCTGCACTTCCAGCTCCATCGACTCTGGCTCCAATTCACTTTCTATTGAACGTCTGTGTCTCTCTCTGTAACTGCTGCTGTAACTCGTCATTTTGGTCTTAAAAATTCGTATTAACCTGCTCTACATGATAGTTTGCACATGTGACAAAGAAATGGCTAATGTCAAAGTAAGCTAGTGCCCTTCAGTGAATGTATGAAAGAAAGAGTATTTGTAAATGTGAAACTGAGTGATCGTGTGTGTGAACTGAATGTTTTTAAAATGGTGTATTTGAGGGGCGAGATGTGTTGTATTTCGTGTATGTACCATATGTTTTACACGTCTTTCATCCATCTACACCAAACTGTTCTTATTTAACATCAGCGTGTCCAGGGACGACAGGTGGAAACTAGTATTTTTGCTATAACCTGGCACCAAACTGTACGTCTTTCCTGTTTCTTAAGGTCAACGTAATGTCGTGCACTGTCCCTGTTCAAATAAAAGCAGACCAAACCACATCCGGGGGGTTTTATTTCGCTATTTTGTCCATAAATCAAGATATGAACATTAATAACAGACAAATCCGGCGACTTCTTTCCCTGAGGTCGCTCTCGTTAGCAACTGGTTTGATTGACAGCGTTGCTAAGCACCTGCTCCCTGTTAAACCAGGGCCTCGCTCCTGATTGGCTCTTTGGTTGCTATGATACTCGTGGTCAGAATTCCTAATATGCGACTTTTTTTTAGCCGCTATAACTGCTAGCGTCGATGAGCTTCATTTGACTGGAGTTGAACGCTGTGGGTGACGTCACATGGGGACTAAACCCAAAGTCTAGACCTGGACTAAACCTGGACTAGAACAAGACTAAACCAAGTGAGAACACAACAGAACAATGACAATACTCTCACTGTCCCCTCCTCACCTGTGTTCCATGTGTTGTTGCACGAAGACCACGGCAGGTCCCAGGAGAAGGAGAAGTACAAGTAGAAAATGCCCCAAGCCAGAACAACGATGTAATAAAAGTTCAGCAGAGTCACGATGACCTGCGTCCCGTATCCCAGACCTGCACAAACAAAAGGAGCGTGAGCACTTTCAAATCCACCAGTCAGTTCAGCTGTGACATGGACGCACCTTCAAACAGAGGGCTGATCTTCCTCCAGCACGTGATCCCGCCCTCACTGGTGAACTGACCCAGCGCCACCTCCAGGAAGAAGACGGGAACTCCGCACGTGAAGAGGAAAATGAGGTACGGGATGAGGAACGCGCCTGTGCAGAGTGATTGAAAGTGGAAAACGCTGTATAAAAACGTGACTATTTAACCATTTTACCATTGGATTTATACAGAAACCACGATCATATTATGTTGGTGCCAATGTGGGTGAAGTGTCTTGCCCAAGGACACAATGGCAGCATGCTCCAGAGTCACTACTGTCATCTTAAAGGGGCGCTATGTAACTGTGTGAGAGAGGATCCGCCACCTGCTCTTATTATTGTGCCTAGGATGGAGACAAGCAGGTGACGCCGCCAGAACAAGGTACAGGTCAGATCTGTGAAGAGGCAAGCCCACTCTCAATAAGAATGGATGTTTTTGATGCATTTTTAACCTTAAGATCATATATAATAAGACCTGGAGTTGTGTTTTTTTGTTTCATTCTCACATGTTTAACACACAAACAAACCTGCAGATTTAGAGTTCTTCTCTCAAACTGAAAACACTCTGTTCCACCTTGTGATGTCATCATGTGGTAATACAGGAAGTGCTCCACTGTGTTTTTAAACTCCACAAACCTTCATTTCTAGAATAATTTAGATGATTTCAGCTCTGGAGTTGCCAGTCTGTACAGAACTAAAGGTAAAAGGTAGATCCTAACTTGTAAAACTACCACTTGATGACATCACAAGGTGGAACAGAGCATTTTGAGCTTTGGAGATGTAACAGACTAATAATAAAGTGTGACTCAAACGTGTGAATGAAACAAAACACAACTCCAGGTCTGTTTGTGACATTAGGACATGACTTAAAGCTACAACAGCCAGTTTTGTGTGATATAGGACCTTTAAGTTGCCTCTACATATAACAGTGAGAGAGATTTAAACTTAAACTTGCATTTATTTTACTTTATACTGGTGTATTTCCTGTTGCACTGTCTCGCCTAAGCAATAAAACATATTCTGACTCTGAATGTTTTTTTCATTGTTGTTCTTCATAAATTTGATTTGATATAAACAAAAAAGTGTGTTGTCCGTCACTGTCTGTTAGAAAAGAACAGCCCTGTATGAAATGTACCTGTAAAAACTCCCACAATGCCTCACCTGTTTGTTAATCATTGATACTGGAGCATTTAATCCCAGATCACATGATGCATAAGGTTAAAGACGAGCCGCAACAAAACTGAGACAGGGAAGAGGCTTTTAGCTGTTTTACTTCAAGGAAAACCAAAACTAGAGACTTTGGAAACACAATTTTAATGTTTAAATGGACTTTTACACACATCTGCTCCTGTTTTTACTGTTTCAATTGACTTTTACACACAGAGCGCCCGAGTGTTCTCATTGGGTTCCCCTGTATAAATAACTATAAAGAAATAATATAAAAGCTGCTGTGACTACACACGATTTCTAGAGATTGTCTTGCTTGTTTATTCTCTTCATATAATCAATAATAATGTGTTTTTTATTGTTTTAAAAGGACATGGACCACTGCGTTTTTAGGCTGAGCGCACATTTGACTGGACTGAAACACACCTGTACGAGCGATGACTTCAAATACTGGAAAATGTGACTTCCCACAGTAGAATATATCTCCAATTCAAGTTTGTTTCTATAGCACATTTAAAACAACTTCAGCTTCACGTAAAAGTCACAAAAAACACTATAATATCCAGTCTATCTCGTATTAAATGCCAGGGAGGAGAGGTGTGTATATATAGTCTGTGTGTTCTCCATGACCGTCTGATCTTCGGTGTTTGTGGATATGGTTTAAAATGGCCACGTTTCCGGCTCTACGCTGTGAGCAAAAGGCAACAACAGCTGTCTGACCCCAACACACAAACTCTGACCCATGTCCCCCATGGAAAAACACTTCAGCAGCAGCTAACCAAGCAAATCTCAACCAGCAAAATACCTCCTCACAATTAGACCGGGGACTTAGACCAAGAATGTGACGCTATTTTATTTATAAGTGCCAATCTATTTTTTACAATATTGTGAAGTGTTGTTTTCAGATTACAAAAGATTAATTTGATTTTTATTGTATTTTTATTTATTTTTTTATTGTGAAAAAAATAAAATAAAAATTGATGTATGATACGTGTGTGATAAAAGGTGAATTATTTATATGGAAAAAAAACTGAAAAAAAAATCTAAAAAATACCATAAGCTGTATTTTTTTTAAAGTTATTAATTTATAATCGATAATATAAAAATTATCATTGCAAAACAGGGTTATTTTAGGTGAAACTAGATTTTTTTAAAAAATCTAAAAAATACCATAAGCTAATTTTTTTTTTTTTTTTGTAATTAATTTATAATCAATAACAAAAAAATACCATTGCAAAACAGGGTTATTTTAGGTGAAACTACATTAAAAAAAAAGCAAAAAAATACCATAAGCTGATTTTTTTAAGTTATTAATTTATAATCGATATTATAAAAATTACCATTGCAAGATAGGGTTATTTTAGGTGAAACTAGATTTAAAAAAAATAAAAATCTAAAAAATACCATAAACTACATTTTTTTGTTGTAATTAATCTATAATCAATAACAAAAAATACCATTGCAAAACAGGGTTATTTTTAGGTGAAACTAGATTTTTTTTTTTAAATCTAAAAAATACCATAAGCTGAAGTTATTAATTTATAATTGATAATATAAAAATTACCATTGCAAGATAGGGTTATTTTAGGTGAAACTAGGTAATCCTCACTTTAAAAGCCTATTTTTGAATCCTTATTTATGTGCATATTTTTATTACAGAGCAGTTATTGTACTTCCTGTTGCAACAGTGAAATTTCCCCATCGTTTGACAAATGAAGGACCTCTTATCTTGTATAGTAAGTGGATGATTCGTTTTACAAGCATCATAATTGCAAGATAGGGTCATTTGCCAAGATTTTAAGATGTATGTTTTCAATTTTGTGATTTGGAGTCTTTTCATTTCAACTTTTACCACAGTTTGAGATGTTGACTTTGTTTTACATTAATATATTTGAATGATTTTTATGTTTTTAAAAGGTCCTATATGACACAAAACTGACTCTTGCAGCTTTAAGTCATATTTTAAAGCTGTTACCGGTCCTCAAAAACAGACCTGGATTTGTGTTTTGTTTCATTCACACATGTTTGAGTAACACTTTATTATTATCCTGTACATCTTCAAAGCTCAAAACGCTCTGTTGCACTTTGTGATGTCATGAAGTGGTAGTTTTCAACAGGTTTTAAAAACGCCCTCCTTTTAACCTATAGTGCAGTAGAATTGGCAATCCAGGACTGAAATCATCGAAATGATTCAAATGTGAAGGTGTGTGGAGTTTAAAAACACAGTGGAGCACTTCCTGTATTGTACCACATGATGACATCACGAGTTGGAACAGAGTGTTTATGTTGTTTGAGAGCAGACCTCAGTCTAAATCTGCAGGTTTTTGTGCGTTAAACCATGTGAGAATGAACACAAAAAACACTCTCTCCAGGTCTGTTTTGTGAACGAGGAAACAGCAGAAAAGTGCACACATGGGCCATTTAAACTGCTGTATACATAAAGTTACAGTTTATTGAACTGTAAATGCGTCACTGACCTCCTCCGTTCTTCTGTAGCAGAGGTAGGGGAAGCGCCACATGTTTTCCTAACCCGATGATGGACCCGGCCACAGACAGGACGAACTCCATCTTGTTACTCCACTGGCCCCGCTCCTCCATCTTCTCCGGGAGGAAATCTGAAGCCGGCTGCACGTGTTGGAACCCATTGGACCCGGCTGGAGTTGGTAATTTCTCCTGCTGGGTCAAAGGTCAAGGGTCAAATGTGCAACTTTTAAAATGCAGGGAAATGAAAAACACGTGCATATACAAGTATATACCGTGTTTGGGGAAAATCACTTGGATTGGAAAATGGATTTAATCACAGGAATACAGTACTGAACACCCAAATTTAAATGTACTTTTTATATGTGTGATGTGGGTCAATCAATACTGTATTCTGAATATTGGAGTACTTTTACACCAAGTTGCATTTAAATAATGTAAAAATAGACATAAGTTGTACTGTTCGATTGCATGAGAGAATACTGGCGCAGTTCCAAAGCCAAAATTTTGTGATCAAATATACTTTAAAAGCAACTTGTAATCTGTCAAAAATACCACTGTAGTGAAAACAAGTACTCCAAACTGGTATTCATTGTAAGTATTTTGAGTATATGTATTCGTTACTTCCCACACTGAGTATATCTGAACCTTAACAGTCGCAAACACACACAAAAGTAAAATTTGGAGCGTCGATAGAACCCACCTGTCTGGCAGTGCTAGCGGTCCTTCTCGTTGTTTCAATGTGCCTCTATAGATGTGCCAGGGTGAGTTGAAGTTTTAGTATTTAACCCGGCCTTGTGGGGAGGGTGGGTACTGCTAAATTAGGCCAGCCCTCCAGTCTGCTCCCTGCCCCCCCCCCGGGTCTCCCCACCCCCAGACGACACGGTATGTTTTAGCAAGTATTTAGTAAGAACTGTTGGACCAGCCAAAGAACAAGATCACGTTTAGATCGTTCTGAAACCACCGACTTGTGTCCATGAGCTAAAAGCAATGATTTATTAAAAATAAACCAACTTTAAAAAAAAGCACGACGTCCATGGGATCAAAGGACTCAAGGTTTAGTTGGGTTTCAGGCCTGACAGGTTGGGCTGGCTCAGCTAGCGCCTCACAGTGGTCCACGTCGGCTGATTTAAACAGGTTTTTGTCGCCGTCTTTCTAACGGTGGAGGGCAAGGAGCGTGTGTGCGACAGTTAAAAAGGCCTCCTCGTCCCGGTTTTTTTAAAGTCCCGTCGGCTCGGTTTCGTCTTCCGATCGGCTCCTTAATCCCGCTGCCGATGGTTTGTTCTGTCCCGATGATGTGTTATCGTCCGAGTTTCATCATGTTAAAACTGACCACCTTTTGGAAAAGTAATCCGCCGAATAGTTTTTTCGTTTTCATTGCAAAAAACATTTTCATGTGTTTTGAAAGAGCTAAAGAGTCAAAATTGCAGCACAGCAATAGGA
>JAIEZT010000054.1:2729625-2794883 GCA_019594935.1 Periophthalmus modestus
CAACAAACAACAGAACGGACTGAGACGAGACGCACAAAAGTGAGTAGAACGCACACAAATAGGTTTCATTCTGATCTCCCACTTTTTAACAGCCCACATGAAACAAAAAGGACAGACGGTTGTTTTATTCGGATTATTAGTTTTTGCTTGTATCTGCCTATTCGTACATGTATAAAATGTGTGTTTTATATTTATTTTGTTTACAGTCATATTTTAGTTCTTTTTTAAATCATAATTTAAATTTTATTTTTCTACTTCAATAACAAAAAGCATATTTTAAAGTATTTTGTGGCTACTATATGCTCATTTTCCATTTTAAACAACCCACCTATCAGTCTTTCTGTATGTTTAATTTTGATATTCAGTTATATTTAGTACTTTTTTGAAATCATAATTTATGTTATTCCACACTTTCAACAAGAGACAAACCTATTTGAAGTCAGTTTTAACTATTATCTGTCTGTTCTGTCGACAGGCTCATTTTTCCCATTTAAAATCTCGCTTTGTACATGAATAAATATGTGTGTTTTTATGTTAATGTTTGATATTCCGTGATGTTTAGCACTTTTTTTTTTATCATGCCTATAATTATTTATTTACTTCTTTCAAAAGCAAAAAAAATATTTAAAGTCAGTTTCGTTCTATCTTTCTGCCTGTTCTGTGCACATGCTCATTTTTTATTTTTAACCTTCTGTGTGTGAATAATATGGTGTTTTTTTATGTTTATTTGATATTCAGTTATATTTTACTACTACTTGCGTTTTTTACGGGGTTATAATCGCCGGGCCTATTTTATTTACCTACCCTAATCAACAAAGAGAAAATGTATTTTAAAGTCAGTTTTGTTTTACTATCTACCTTCTGTATATGAATAAATACGTTGTTTTTTTTAAATGGTTATTTAATATTCAGGTCAGTGTTTTTATCATGATATATTTTTTTTTGTTTGTTTTTACTACTATCCGTCTCAGACATGCTCATTTTAAAATACCTGTCTTCTGTTTATGAATAAATATGTGTTTTTTTATGTTACATGTTTGCAATATTCACTCATGTTTAGTACTTTTTTTTATATCTGATTTACGACTTTAACAAGTGAAAAACATATTTAACAAGAACTCTAACAGGCTGTGTGTGTCCTGTGCCTGTGTTCTTCCTTTGCTTATTGTGTTTCTTATGTATTTTACGTGTTTTTTTTCGTATTATTTCAGAAAACCCGGGTCAGCATGTATCCAGTAGAGAGTGACCACACTGATCCTGTCCCTGCTCATCCTTTTACACTGTTGGGGGGGGGGGGGGGGGGGGGGGGGGGGGGTTTTTCTGCTGCTGCCCGAGCCACAGGTGAGGCTCCTTTACCCTCAAATCTATCAACTTTAACCGGTTTGAAAGGGAGAAAAAAACACTTGTCTTTGAAAAAGTTACAGTGGAGACGAGGAATATGGATTGTATCAAACGGGGAGATTGTGCCCTACGTTAGAAAAGCAATACAATGATAAATATACATCAAACTGTTTTAAAATGCTGCAAAAAGTCACATTAAACTAAAAGGTGCAGTGTAATCTTCACGACAGGGAGGCACAGAGAGAGGTTTTGTGCTTTTGTGCTTCATGTTTTCAGGTCCTTTTCTGAATCACACCATGATTTTTAAGAGTAAATTTTTAGGATTATTCTCTGTCATCGTAATAAGAACAAAAATATTACGATTTTTTTAAAACTTTCAGCCTTTTTTTAACATATTTTTTTCGTATTTAAAAGCGACGTCTCTTTCTTCTGTGGTGTAAGTCTGGTCTAAAAAATAAGTAAATGGAAGAATACACATTGATTATTTAAGTCACGAAGAGTCCCTGCTGCCAATGGCGATTTTTTAAACTAGAAATGGGGCGACAGTGGGCTCAGTTGGGTAGAGCGTCACTGGGTCTGAAGGTTCGAACATAACTTGACACTTAACCACCTCATGAACGATCGCCCATTAACAATTTACCAAGTTGCTAAATATACCAGAAACACCACATCCTCCAGTGGTCTGAAGTAAAATTAAAACAAATATTCCATGTATGATATACGTGGTCCCTCGTTTTATCTCCGAGGTGGTCTACAGTCCCGTCAGCCAATCAGGACGCAGAACACAATGGTCTACAGTCCCTCAGCCAATCAGGACGCAAACACAATGGTCTACAGTCCGTCAGCCATCAGACGCAGAAACACAATGGTCTACAGTCCCTCAGCCAATCAGGACGCAGGAACACAATGTCTACAGTCCCTCTCCAATCCAGACGCAGAACACAAATGGTCTAACAGTCCCTCAGCCAATCAGGACGCAGAACACAATGGTCTTACAGTCCCTCAGCCAATCAGGACGCAGAACACAATGGTCTACAGTCCCTCATCCAATCAGGACGCAGAACACAATGGTCTACAGTCCCATCAGCCCATGCACGGACGTAGAACACAAATGGTCTACAGTCCCTCAGCCATCAGGACACAGAACACAATGCCGTTCATACAAAGTAAAAAAAAACATGCAAAATTGAACTAAAAAAAAAACCCCTCAAAACAGCGAGACTGCGAAAAGTGAACCGCGATATAACGAGGGACAAACTGTATTTGTTTTTTTTTTATGTATTTTGTGCTGTAAAGAGGAAAAACAGCTCAGTGAAGCAGCTAAGGACTTCTATAATGTAATAATTTTCTTGCTACTCAAGAAACACTAAGTATTTTCCTTAATATGACATAACAACAATAAAGTTACTACACTGTGTCTGTGGCCTATAACCTGAAAATGGGATTGTTCGTGCAGAACGCTCACAGTTTTTGTCGCTTTCTGAAGTAAACTACAAAAAGTATCTGATGTATATTTGTGTATTTGTGCAGTACAGGTGCCCGGGATGAGAGGAAAACAGTTTAGCGTCTGGTGAAAATTGCTCGGGAAAGTGGTGGAGGTGTGTTCAGGTCACATATGTGCGAAGCTGAAGGAGGGAAACGATTGAGGCCCAGTTGACAGAAGTGGCTCTCGTTGTACAGGCCGAGGATCACTGCGAACGCTCGTTGTGTTTCAGGTACTTTGACTTCGGGATCCAGCGAGCAGGACGTGGGGCTGGGATGGTCCGTGTCTAAACTGGCCTCTAACCCGTTTTTGGGTCTTTTGGGTCCGAGGCTGGAGAGGGAGCTGCCGCCTTTCAACAGGTAACGAGAGTCAGTCGAAAAAACAAAACGAGGATGAACTTTGAGAAGTTTTCACGGCAAAACTGAACTTTTCATGAGTCAAAACTGGTGTTAAGATAAAACATTTCCATAGTATCTAGTTTTTTAATACAGCAACAGGCGAAATCTGTGAAGTATCAGCTTTATTTTTTTACAATTATTCTATAAGTTTCTTGTCTGTAAAACTCCTCACCACACACTTTATACACTTTTCTCACACAGGCATTAACATTTTCTCACATTTTCTCTCTTGTTTAAACACAAAGTTCAACCTTCGTCGGTGCCTTTTTTTTTTGTAGGGGAGAAAACCTGCAAACACACAGCACTTAAGAGTCACACTGTGATATAGTGAGGGACAACTGTACTTTAGTTTTGTAACAGCACTATCAGATGACACAGGCTCATATGCTCAGGGAGTGAAAGTTTTCAGAGCTTTTGACCATGTTCTAGTTGTTCTTTTTCTCATTCACCCTCTTGAAGTTGTATTTGGAGTGATTCTTGTTTGAGTTTAATCTTTAATCGCTTATTTTCAAGACGCCATTTTGTCGATCGATCCTCCTCGTTTTCAACCTCCACTTCTTCCATTTTATTTTTTTTAATCTGTGATACTCGTAGGATGTGGCAGCGTTGTTTTCGTCATTTTTGGTACAAATGTAAAAAAAAAAAGGCTGCTCACTCGTTGGTGTGATGTGCAGCTGCCCACAGGGGGCGCCACAGCTCTTTGTTCTAATGACGTTTTACAGCAATGTCAGCTCCTTTTGGACACTGCAGTTTTTCTAATGAGGAGTCAGCGGATTTGTTTCTTTTTATTAAGTCGTTTTAGGTGAATATTGTGATTTAAAATGTGTCAATTATAACAGAGATAACAGATTAAATCTATAGAGCGACACAAGCACAAACAGGACTCTTTAAGCTTTTGCTAAAATGATAAAAATGTCAGATTTCATATTTGCGGCTTTAAAAAAATTATATACGTTCAATTTAAGACTGTAAGAGTTCAATTTTCAGGAAATGTAAGCACCAAAATGAGCTGCAGTGTTTGCTTTAGTTCAGATCAGAACACTGCTGTTGTGTCCTTGAGCAAGACACATCACCTGCCTGGTCTATGAAGGAATGTGGTGTGAGTGATATTTGGGGGTCGGAGGGGCCGGTAGAGCAGACTGGCAGCCTCATTTCTGTCAGTTGACCCCAGGGCAGCTGTGGCAACACCAGTGAGTGTGTTACCCAGGTGCACTTTGACAGAGGTACCGGATTTTCCAAAGTATAAGTCGCACCTCTGGCCAAACTATGAAAAAAGTGAGACTTGTACTCCGGAAAATACAGTAAATGGTTTTATTACTTAAATAAATAAACAAGAATTCAAACCGACAGGCGAATAAATAAACTGAACCAAACCTTAAGTAGGACTTGCTCCCTCTGTTGGACAAGAAAAGCAATGCAACTTACTGAGCGATTTAAAGATGCATTTTGTAACTTTTCTGGTGAAGTGTCTGCCACCTGCTTGTTTCCACAGAGATGCTCCACAGTATTAAAGTTTATTTCTAGAGCACTTTTAAAACAACTGGAGCTGATGATAAAAAGTCAATGAAAAACCAAACGTACAGAAAATATGACGCACAGGACGAACTTCTGTCATATATGTGTCAGAGTTGTGCATTTAAACCAGAGACTGTCAATCAAACCTGTTGCTAACGCTAGTGGGAGCGACCTGATTTGTCTTTTATTAATGTTCATATGTCGATTTACAGACACAAAAGTGAAATAAAAACCCCAGGATCATGTTGAGGGTTAATACGAACATTTAAGACTAAAATGACAAGTCTGACAGCAGCAGCTACAGAGAGAGAGGACACAGCTTTTCAATAGAAAGTGAATTAGAGCCAGAGTCGATGGTTAGCGGGTTAGCGACGTCCATTTATATAAACAGTCTATGGTTTAAACGTCTTTTTAAAGTGGAGGAAAGAAGCACCACAACATTTCATCCACAGATTCCCACTTTTAACACATAAAAACATTCAAAATTTGAAGATAATCTGTGATATTTTTTGTTTATTTGTCGGCTTGTGTCTTGTTTCGGTCAAATATCTTCATCAAAACCTTTATTTCAGTCACTCCCTTCAGAAGAGGAAGTGTAACACGGCCACGTGCGGTCACCCAGCGACTCGCCGACTTCCTGGTTCGCTCCAGCAACACGATCGGGACGGTGTACGCCCCGACCGACGTGGGAGCGGCCGCCTACGGCAAGAGGAGCGCTCTGTCGCCCCCTGTCTTCATGCCTCTCTAGTGCAAGGGCCACGTCGACACAAACGCAGTGTGAAAATATGAAACGACAGTAAAGGGCACGTGGTGTTGGTGACGTGGTGTTAATGTTGATCTGAATAATGAGCAGTGCCTTTTGTCGCCTGTCGTCTCGTGTCATTATCGGTGGTAAATGTGAACAGTTACAATAAAATAAAAGCTGTAACGTCTGTGAAGCAAAGTAATATATTTTTCTAATAAAAGTGTAAAAAAAAGTCGTGCTTTTTATGCCACACTGCAATAAAGGGTTCAGTAATATGCTACGTCTGTGTCTTATTACAGTGGAAGAAATACATGAAAAAATCTCCTTAAAAAGTATTTAAACGTGTTCAAAGTGTTAAAATAAATCCTTCAGTCTTTTTCAGCAGGTCAAGTAATGAATTATTCAGGTATTTAGAGTAAATCGATCACTATTAATGTAATTCTCGTCACACTTTCAGTCTGTGGGAGCCTCAGATTCATTTGTCTGTGTAGTTTCTGGTATTTGCTGCTGTAAAAAACCTCATTTTGTCCTTAGTCTGCGCTCACAAAACCCACAGACGGTGTAAAGAAGTGGACTCAGTGAGTGTGACGTCACCCACGGCGTTCAGCTACAGGCAAATGAAGCTCATCGAGGCTAGCGGTTATAGCGGCTAATTTGGAGCTAAATTCCGACCACGAGTGTCATAGCAACCAAAGAGCCAGTCAGGCGTGAGGGTGTTGAAGGTAACGCCCCCTTCCCATCTGCAACTCTGGTTTAGCAGGGAACAGGCGATTAGGAACACTGTCAATCAAACCTGTTGCTAACGCTAACAGGAGCGACCTCTGGGAAAGAACTCGTCTGATTTGTCTGTTATTAATGTTCATATCTTGATTTACAGACAAAATAGTGAAATAAAAAAACAGGATCATGTAGAGGGTTAATACGAACATTTAAGACCAACATGACGAGTCTGACAGCAGCAGTTACAGACAGAGGGACGACAGATGGAGCCGGAAGTGCGAACATGCTCACTTCCTGTTTGAACGTGGCGGCTAGCAGGTTAGCTATGTGCATTTATATAAAGAGTCTATGTGCAAACCTCTAAAAACAATCGTTTGGCTTCTCGGTTGTAAAAGCACATGTTTAAAGAGCAGCAAACACCCGCGGTTGCTGCAGTTCGCTCAGTGGCCAGTAGGGGGAACTAAAACACACTGTGACTTCAGACCTTCAAACAGACAGAAGAGCAGGGAAAACAGGAGGATTCTGTAATAATGATGACTATTTATCTGAGAGTTTGACACGGACGTTTTAGTGTTTGGTGAGTGTGGGGACAGTTTTGCATTGCATTGTGGGTAATGACACTGAAGAGGGGGCACCGGCGCACAGCATTAGCCCGGGTGTGATGAGGCCTGACCCGGTCCACGCCTGCACCAATGACGTCATCATAAACACTCTCCGAAAAACACTCGATCTGAGAGTGACACCCTGAACGAATTTCAGTGTTTCAGTGATTTATGACCCGGTGACGAATGCAACAAGGAACGAATAAATACTAATAAAAAAAGACCAAAATATGACTAACTGCTGTCTGCAGATAAACAGGCTATAGTGCAAAAGTAGCTTCTATCAGACTTACTACAGCTGCTGGCATATGAACCATCTCACAGTCTGAGGACTAAACCAGGACTTAACCAGGACTAAACCAGAACTAAACCAGGTCTAAACCAGGACTAAACCAGGACTAAACCAGGACTGAACCAGGACTAAACCAGGACCAAACCAGGACTAAACCAGAACTAAACCAGGTCTAAACCAGGACTAAATCAGGACTAAACAAGGTCTAAACCAGGACTGAACCAGGACTAAACCAGGAATAAACCAGGACTAAACCAGGACTAAACCAGGACCAAACCAGGACTAAACCAGAACTAAACCAGGTCTAAACCAGGACTAAATCAGGACTAAACAAGGTCTAAACCAGGACTGAACCAGGACTAAACCAGGACTAAACCAGGTCTAAACCAGGACTAAACCAGGAAAACAAATAACTCAACGCTGTGACGTCAGAAGCAGAGACTGAACCACCATCATTGAGGCGAATGTCTTTATATCAGTCAATCATTAGACTTTTCCCACTGACGTCTTCTTGACCAATGAGTCGCTTCTAAACGACGCATAGCCCCGCCCCCTTTCTATACGTTTCCGTGACGTCTTTCTCTTTGTTCTTTCGTCACATTTTTTCCTGACTACAACTATATTTACATTTGAAAAAGAAGTGGACTAAGTGAGTGTGACGTCGCCCGCACGTTCAGCTCCAGTCCAGTGAGGCTAACATCGAGGCTAGCGGTTATAGCGGGTGTCATAGCAACCAAAGAGCCAATCCGGATCCCTTGTTAGATATACCAGATATTAGGACATAAACACAAACCAGGTGAGTGAAGTGTCTTGCTCAAGAACACAACAACACTTTATTTATACCAATCACATCTGTACAGGTCATTTTTGAAAAAACATACAAAACCAACGACAGAGTGCAGTTTACAGTCTAAAAAGTGAACCATGTTTTAATTACTCACTTTACATCTCATTTTCAACTTGAGTTTTACAAAATATGAAACAGCGATGTACAAAAAGTCTATGACACAAGTTTAAGTCGACAGCTTCACTCTCTGGAGAACAAGTTACTGGCCCAGAAAGTTCTCTACGTTTTGTGAAATAGTAACATTTTACATTTTAAAGTATTTATATATGTGAAGTTTGTCCCTGAAAAAACACCTTTGAGAAGACGATCACTTTAAAGCCAAACAGCTGCAGCCGAGGGAGCGTTAAAGAGCTCACACGACGCTGTTTTATAATGTTTCCTCATCACAAACAGACCTGGAGTTGTGCTTTTTTGTTTCATTCACACAAAGAATCGTTTGAGCCCTGGACTTGCCCATTTCTACTGAACTAAAGCTAAAAGGAGCTGTTCACTTCATGACATCACACAGGTGGAACAGAGCATTTTGAGCTTGGGAGATGTTACAGACTAATACAGACTCTGGAGTATAAGCTAAATAATGAAGAAAAAAACATATATAAGTCACATTTTTGGGGGGAAATTTATTTTACAAAATCCAAGAACAGACATTTTACCAACTCCAGAAGTAGAAGAAAATGTCTGTCATACTGGTACAAGTCTACAGCGCCCTCGTGTGGTAATATCGAAGATGTGCAACTATATACTGTAATAATTTCACATATAATTCGCATCTGAGGATAAGTCGCCCCCCAGGACAAACTATGAAGAAAAGTGACACTTATAGTCCAGAAAACACGTCCCTCAAACCACGTGTGAATGAAAAACACAACTCCAGGTCTGTTTTTGAGGCGTAATGACATTATAACACGACTTAAAGCTACAAGAGTCAGTTTTGCGTAATATAGGACCATAATGTTTGACGTTTTATAAGTTGGAGTCGGTCTCTGACACTGGGAGGTATCCGTTCTTAGACACGACGTCTTCAGGAGCAAAAATGACCAGTAACTTTTCCTGTTCCCTTTTGGTTTTGGGCAAGTCGTCGGACGGAGTGATGAGCAGCTGGATGCGCTGAGGGAAAACAGACAAAACATTTATTACAAAACACAACACTTTGGATTTAAACGGGCTTCCTGATAAAATAATACAATAAAATGCTGATTTATTGTTTTATTTGTCTGGTCGCGTGTCTCTTTCACTTAACAAGGCTCTAAATAAACCTGTCACAATAATCACTGTGTCGACTTGTTCAGTATTTGAAGAGCCATATTTTTTTAGGTCAATATTAATTTTTTTGCAATCAATTTTTATTTACCCCTAAAAAAAATAAATTAAATAAAATAAAAAAAGAAATAAATACATAAATAAATAAAACAAAATAGGTCAATATTTATTTTTTGCAATCAATTTTTATTTACCCCTAAAAAAAATAAATAAAATAAAATAAAAAAATAAATAAATACATAAATAAAAATAAAACAAAATAGGTTCATATTTATTTTTTGCAATCAATTTTTATTTTTACCCCTAAAAAAAATAAAAAATAAAATAAAAATAAAAATAAAAAAGAAATAAATACATAAATAAAAATAAAAAAAATAAAATAAAATAAAATAAAATAAATAAAATAAAATAAAATAAAATAAAATAAAATAAAATAAAAATAAAATGGGGATAAAATAAATAAAACAAAACAAAACAAAACAAAATACAATACAATAATAAATAAATAAATAAAATAAAATCTAAATCCCCAATCCTGGGCTCCACAAAATTAAGACATAAATGTGACATAAATTTGTTTTTATGTGTGCATAGATAAATATTTATCATGCGTATTTTTTCTTTGCACTACTGGGGAATTGTTGGTATATTCTTTGGTTATATCTTAAAATTTAAGCTGCAAAAGTTTGAATTAATAACTTTTTTGACTCATTACAGAAGCAAACTAACAACAAAAGTGTTTCTGCTGTTTATTTAATGCAGGTCATGATTTATTTTTTTTTTTACAATATTACACATTTAGAAAAGTGGCATAAATTGGTTTAATTATTATCGTTACTTTGAAGTACTGACCTCTCGGAGCGTGCCCTGTGTGGTACTTTTGACCTCTGTATGTGTACTTTTACTCTGAAGTACTGACCTCTCGGAGCGTGCCCTGTGTGGTACTTTTGACCTCTGTATGTGTACTTTTACTCTGAAGTACTGACCTCTCGGAGCGTGCCCTGTGTGGTACTTTTGACCTCTGTATGTGTACTTTTACTCTGAAGTACTGACCTCTCGGAGCGTGCCCTGTGTGGTGCTGAGCTTGTAGACCATCCACAGGGGGATGCAGATCATGGAGGACAGAGCGAGCAGCCAGCCGATCACGTACCCCCACCACGGGTACACGTACTCGTTATTGTACTTCAGAGGCGTGTACTTGATCAGGGAGAAGGCGAAGGTTCCCTGAGAGACAAAGCATCAAACAGTGCGGGACATTACGACACTTAAAGGGCCAGTATCATTGTCTAATGTCGTTTCCTCGTCACAAACAGACCTGGAGTTGGGTTTTTTTGTTTCATTCTCACATGTTTTAACACACAAACCTGCAGATTTACACTGAGCTCGTCTCTCAAACTGAAGAAAACACTCTGTTCCACCTTGTGATGTCATCATGTGGTGATACAGGAAGTGCTTCACTGTGTTTTTAAAACCCACACACACCTTCACTAGAATAATTAGGATCATTTCAGCGCTGGAGTTGCCACTTATCTCGACTGAACTAAAGGAAAAAGGAGATGTTAACTTGAAAACTACCACTTGATGACATCACAAGGTGGAACAGAGCGTTTTGAGCTTTGGAGATGTTACAGGCTAATAATAAAGTGTGACTCAAACTTGTGTGAATGAAACAAAACACAACTCCAGGTCTGTTTTTGAGTAAGTAACAGTATTATAACATGATTTAAAGCAACAAGAGTCAGTTTTGTGTGGAGCTTTAATGAAACTCACGATGCAGGTGGCCGGAGTCAGAAACAACCAGCAGTACTTGATGTACGGCCCTGGGCGATATCCGATCATGTCTTCAATGTTGTCGTAAAACCGATCAGCTCCTGAAATAATAATAAAGTCGGAGTTTGGTAAATAGTCACATTTTTATACAGCGGTTTTCCACCTTCAAGTGTCTTTAAGTGTCTTGCCCAAGGACACAGCAACAGGGCGCATCTGTGGGAATCGCTGGAATCGCACCAACAACCTGTGAGTCAATAGATCTGACTGTTCTACCAGTTACGTTAATGTCGAGAGCAGGATTTGAACCGCAAACCTTCAGATCACTGCTGTTTAACGTCGAATATGACACATTTCTACTTTTATCGCCTATAATTTGCACAAAATCTATGTTATAAAAATCACAAAAATCTGAAATCTTTAACTGAATTGCTCCTACAGGCGTGTTCTTCAGTTTAATAATGAAAAACTTGTGGTAAAGTGACAAAACACCAACAAAACCACTGCAGCTAAGTTCTACTGTAGTTTATCTGTACATGCAGCAGCGCCCTCTGGTGGATGTTTGATTTATTACACTCGTCTCTAGTTTCCCTGATCTTACCGTAGGCCCAGGCGATGCACACGGTCTCAAAGATGGACATGAAGAGGAGGCACATCCCACTGGCGGCGTAGTAATCAAAGAGCTGGAACACGTACATGCCGCCCTAGAAACACAAAGAAAAGTACAATTTAGCCAGTTAAATTTTAAAATAAGTAAAATGTTTAAGGAGTTTTGATTCTGCTGCAGCTCTTAAAGGTCCTACATTACACAAAACTGACTTAAGCCATGATATAAAGCTGTTACCTCAACAAAAACAGACCTGGAGTTGAGTTTTGTTTCATTCACATGTTTGAGTAACACTTTATTATCAGTCTGTAACATCTCCAAAGCTCAAAACGCTCTGTTCCACCTTGTGATGTCATCAAGTGGTCAAGAAGTTTTCAAGTTAACGCCTCGTTTTACCTTTAGTTCAGTAGAGATTGGCCAATTCCAGAGGCTGAAATGATCCTAATTATTCTAGTGAAGGTGTGTGGAGTTTAAAAACACAGTGGAGCACTTCCTGTATTACCACATGATGACATCACAAGGTGGAACAGAGTGTTTTCAGTTTGAGAGAAGAACTCAGCGTAAATCTGCACGTTTGTTTGTGTGTTAAACATGTGAGAATTAAACAAAAAAACACAACTCCAGGTCTGTTTGTGACGAGGAAACATTAGAACAGATCAGAAAATAAACTTTAAACTTATTTAAAAAGGAAATATTATTAACCAAATCTGCCATGTTTGTGTAGAACAGAGGTGGAAGAAGTACTCAGTTCTGTTATTTAAGTAAAAGCAGAGATACTGGAGCAAAGAAATACCCAAGTAAAAGTATCACATGCAAAAAGCGAATTAAAAGTATTAAAGTACCTCTTTAAAATGTACTGTACGGTGATTTTGATAAAGATTTGAGCTAAATTTTGTTCAAAAGTCACAACTGAACTGATCGTTTTTTCCCTCGCTGTTTTTATTTGTATATTTTTGTTTGAAATCTCGCACAATACTAAAAAATACTTTTATTTTTCAGTCCAGTTCAAAAATGTAGTGGAGCAGAAAGTACAGATACTGCTCTCAAATGTACAGAAGTAAAAGTAAAAAGTATCCCCTGCACACAGTCAGATCTTTTACATGGTCGTGTGTGTTACCTCCATCAACATAATGAGCCCCATGAAGAACGAGAAACAGCACCACAAACGCCAGGAAAATCTCGCGGCGGTTTTTTTTTGCGTCGAAACACGGCCGGATACATGTCGACGATGGCCGTCACCAGACTCTCCACGCACACGAACTGAGGACACACACGAGAGACGAGGGTTTAACACGAGAGACGAGGGTTTAACACGAGAGACGAGGGTTTAACACGAGGACAGGACGTCAGGAGCAGGAAACATACTCAGGAATACAACTGAGGACCACTGCAGGTCTGAAGGCTGAAGCAGTTACTTAAATAAAAGTACAGAAAAAATACTCAGAAATACAACTGAGAACCTCTGTAGGGCATCAGGCTGAAGCAGTTACTTAAATAAAAGTACAGAAAAATACTCAGGAATACAACTGAGGACCACTGCAGGTCTGAAGGCTGAAGAAGTAACTTAAATAAAAGTACAGAAAAAATACTCAAGTAAACGAAAAAAATATCACATGAAAAAATCTACTTGAATGCATTGTATTAGTGAGTACTTCAAGAGGAAAAAGTAAAAGTATTTTGTCTTATAAGGCTTCAAATGTAGTGATTTTTATAAAGATTTGAGCTGAATTTTGAATGAATGTTTTTATATAGTTTAGTTTTGCTCAAATTATGAAAGTGTTAAAAATAAATCTTCAGCCTTTTCAGCAGGTCTAACACTATAATAAAAAAATACTTTTACTTTTCAGTCCAGTTCATAAAATGTAGCAGAAAAAGTACAGATACTCTCAAATGTACTGAAGTAAAAGTAAAAAATATACTTTAAAGTACACTTTAATGTACTTAAGTAAAGTACAGATGCCTAAATAAAAAAAAAAAGTACTTTACCACTTTTACTACATTCACTATGTTATGTACCACCAAAATATTGATACATTTGTTCATTATGAATTAAGCCTTTCTTCATGCTTAATTAAGGCTAATTAAGGTGTAGTTATTATACAATCTAACTATATAATACATTAGTTTTATATAAACACAGTAAAACCACACACAGAACAAACAGTGTGTGCTTTGGTGTTAAACTTGAAACCCTCTGGTTGGTGAGCAAACGCTTAACCACTGCACCACACTTAGATCTGAAGAAATCAAAGTGTCTGGTTTTCACCTGACTGTCCAGTCCCAGAAACACGATCATGACGAAGAAGAGCGTGGCCCAAAGAGGAGAGAACGGCATCATGGTCACAGCTCGAGGATACGCGATAAAAGCCAGACCTGGACCTGCGAGAAAACGAGAGAAGAAGAGAAACTTTACACGCGAAAAGAACCAGAGAAGAAGAGAAACTTTACACGTGAAAAGAACCAGAGAAGAAGAGAAACTTTACACATGAAAAGAACCAGAGAGAAAGAAAACTTTATATGAGAAAACAACCAGAGAAGAAGAGAAACTTTACACATGAAAAGAACCAGAGAAGAAGAGAAACTTTACACGCGAAAAGAACCAGAGAAGAAGAGAGACTTTACACGTGAAAAGAACCAGAGAAGAGAAACTTTACATGTGAAAAGAACCAGAGAAGAAGAGAAACTTTACACGCGAAAAGAACCAGAGAAGAAGAGAAACTTTACACGTGAAAAGAACCAGAGAAGAAGAGAAACTTTACACGTGAAAAGAACCAGAGAAGAAGAGAAACTTTACACGTGAAAAGAACCAGAGAAGAAGAGAAACTTTACATGTGAAAAGAACCAGAGAAGAAGAGAAACTTTACACGTGAAAACAACCAGAGAAGAAGAGAAACTTTACACGTGAAAACGAGAGAAGAGAAACTTTACACGTGAAAACAACCAGAGAAGAAGAGAAACTTTACACGTGAAAACAACCAGAGAAGAAGAGAAACTTTACACGTGAAAACAACCAGAGAAGAAGAGAAACTTTATATGAGAAAACAACAAGAGAAGAAGAGAAACTTTACACGTGAAAACAACCAGAGAAGAAGAGAAACTTTACATGTGAAAAGAACCAGAGAAGAAGAGAAACTTTACACGTGAAAACAACCAGAGAAGAGAAACTTTACACATGAAAACAACCAGAGAAGAAGAGAAACTTTACACGTGAAAAGAACCAGAGAAGAAGAGAAACTTTACACGTGAAAACAACCAGAGAAGAAGAGAAACTTTACACGTGAAAACAACCAGAGAAGAAGAGAAACTTTACACGTGAAAACAACCAGAGAGGAAGAGAAACTTTACACGTGAAAAGAACCAGAGAAGAAGAGAAACTTTACACGTGAAAACCACCAGAGAAGAAGAGAAACTTTACACGTGAAAACAACCAGAGAAGAAGAGAAACTTTACACGTGAAAACAACCAGAGAAGAAGAGAAACTTTATACGTGAAAACCACCAGAGAAGAAGAGAAACTTTACACGTGAAAAGAACCAGAGAAGAAGAGAAACTTTACACGTGAAAACAACTAGAGAAGAAGAGAAACTTTACACGTGAAAACAACCAGAGAAGAAGAGAAACTTTACACGTGAAAACAACCAGAGAAGAAGAGAAACTTTACACGTGAAAACCACCAGAGAAGAAGAGAAACTTTACTGTCGCACAACAAGGAAATTACAGTGTTGCAACGTAAAGTTCAACAACAGTGGGACACAATAAATAAACAGGCTTCTAACCATTTAACTAATCAACTGAACTGGCTCTGTGCACAACAGCGCCCCCCACCTCACTGTTAGTGTCACTACTTCCTGTCCAGTTTTATCTCTTTGAGGTTTTTGCACAATCACGCTAAAAAAATAAATATTTAAAGCTCAGGCAGTGGACAAAGAGCTGACAGAGAACACGAATAAAATAAATACTTCACTAAAGGACACAGAGAGAGGTTTGTAAAAATAACTGAGCAGTCGTTTTTTTTAAATAATTTGATTTCAATAGTTTGTTTTATTTTTTGTTTTCTGATTTTCAGTTAAGTCAGTGTTAGCTTTGAAGACACTGCGAGCTAACTGTCCCGCTGCTGTGTGCATAGAGCCATAAAATACTTTGAAAAGGATAAAATAATAAAATACAACACTGTGAGAAAAGTGAAAATATAACGGTGTAAAACTTTTCTGAACAGTGAGTGTGGGTTAGGGTTAGGTTAGTGAGTGTGTGGGATTATGTAGCACAGGTAAAGTAAAGTGACTCCAGTGTAATGTTCCAAAGGTGAGTCACATTATGACCCTATACTGCACATGATGGAATATTATAATGATCTATAAGGAAATAAAAAAACTCACCAGACTCTGCTACTTCAGAAATAGGCACGTTCTGTTCATAGGCCATAAAACCCAGGATGGAGAAAATGGCAAAACCAGCAACAAAACTGGTGCCACTGTTCAGAAAACACAAGGACAAGCAGTCTCTGGAAAACACACACAACAGACTTTAGATACAGCTGGGACAATATTACAACAACATCACACATGCAGCGGAGGGAGAGGCACTCAGCTTTGTTACTTGAGAAAAAGTACAGGTACTGGAGCAAAAATACTCAAGTAAAAGTATCACATGAAAAAATCTGCAAGGCAAGTGTATCTTTAAGGCTGAATCCCCATGTTTAGTCCTGGTTTAGACCCGGTTTAGTCGCGGTTTAGACCTGGTTTAGTCCCGGTTTAGTCCCAGTTTAGTCCTGGTTTAGTCCCGGTTTAGTCCTGGTTTAGTCCCGGTTTAGACCCGGTTTAGACCCGGTTTAGACCCGGTTTAGACCCGGTTTAGACCCGGTTTAGACCTAGTTTAGACCCAGTTTAGACCTAGTTTAGACCCAGTTTAGACCCAGTTTAGACCCAGTTTAGACCCGGTGTAGTCCTGACTCTGGGCTGCAGCAGGAGGCTGGTCCCTGAAGTCCTCAGAGTGTGAAACTGGTTCATATGTCTGATCTGCTTAAGTAAAAGTATTAAAGTACCTGTTTCAAAATGTACTTAAGTAAAGTACAGATACCGGTACTTGGAATTTACACATAAGTACATTACTTTACTACTTATAAATGGTCATGTTGCACCCCTGCAGAAGTGTTGTGCATAGTTCGGACATTTGGAGGGTTAAATTAGTAGACGCCAGTAGCTTCGAGGTCAAAGGTTATGTTTGTGATCTATAAATATACAACTCCACATAGAAGTGTGTGGTTTGGCCCAAAAATTCTGAACTTTACATGTTGGGGCTTTCAAGACGAGACTGAGTAGTTCAAAGACAAGAAGTGAGCAAGTTTGGGTAAGTTTGAGCATTTGTCTCCAGGAGGTTAGACGACTGTAACGTCCTGCTCACTGGCCTCTCCAAACGAGACTTAAGACAGAACAGTGCATCCAGATAGAACACTGCTGTGAGGGTCTGACCAGAACCAGGAAGTACGAGCACATAAATCCTGTGCTGAGGTCTCTGCACTGGCTCCAAAACCAGGTCTAAACCTGGACTAAACCTGGACTAAAACCTGTACTAAACCAGGAAAGACACCAGGTCGAAACCAGGCTGAAACCGGGACTAAAACAGGTCTAAACCAGGACTAAACCTGGACTAAACCTGGAAGACACCAGGTCGAAACCAGGCTGAAACCGGAAGTAAAAGAGGTCTAAACCATGACTAAACCTGGACTAAACCTGGACTAAACCTGGACTAAACCAGGACTAAACCAGGACTAAACCTGGACTAAACCTGGACTAAACCTGGACTAAACCTGGACTAAACCTGGACTAAACCAGGACTAAACCGGGACTAAACCGGACGAAACCAGGCCGAAACAGGACTAAACCAGTTCTAAACCAGGACTAAACCAGGTCTAAACCAGGACTAAACCAGGACTAAAACAGGTCTAAACCAGGACTAAACCAGGTCTGAACCAGGACTAAACCAGGGTTAAGATTAGGGCCAAGGGGAGGGTAGAGGTTTGGGATTTACTTTCAAAAGATATATATTAAAGGTGAGAAACGGCGGGAATACCTCATTAATGGACCGTCCTTGGATTTACCTGTAGCAGTATGTTTTGTACTTGTTGTAGCTCCCCAGCGCTGTCAGAGATCCCAGACAAATGGCATAAGAGAAAAAGATCTGAGTGCCAGCGTCCATCCACACCTGAAACGACACGAAAGAGGTGTTTTAATGCTGTTTCCTCATCACAAACAGACCCGGAGCTGCGTTTTTGTTTAATTCTCACATGTTTAACTCACAAACCTGCATATTTAATCCATTTTGTGTGACGCAGGAGGAGCTTTAACCACTGAAAACACCTTTGAATCATTATTTACATTGTACAGTCACGTGCTAGGTGCGCGAACACGCTAATTATTGACTTGTGTGAAGGGAAAATACTACGGGAGGGCATCGGTTAAGGATCAAACCCGGCACGTGTGAAGAATGCATTATGGTTGACTGATTTGTAGCACTTTGGGGTAAAGAGTCAGAGAAGGACTCAAGCTAACAGGACCCTTAACCACATAATATAGGTGGAAAATCTAAAAATACATGGATAATACTACATTTTTTGGAGATATGCAGTGTTAGAATGTTAGAATGATGAAGTATATTGTTGAAAATAAAAAATATATACATTTTAAATGAACAGAAACAGGGTCAAATGGTCACTTTTTGTCACCCCAAGGACACAACGGCAGGATTCAATTGTGGGAGCTGGAATTGTACCACCAGTGATGTTAATGTTAATGTTAATGGAGTGGGATTCGAACCACCAACCTTCGATATCTTGTATAATCTCCTAAACAGATAATATCCTGAGTGTTTTTATGGTTATTTTTATGTTTTCTGCTAGATTTGACCTTGAACAAAGACATTTATGAGCACATTTTAGCACTTTCCTGAAGCATTGTGAAAATATGGCTGTTATCCTGATCAAAATCATGCTAAAACACATAAAAGATGTTAATTTTGTCCATATCAGGCACCCTTACGCCCACATTTAGCAGGACAAATACCAGTTTGAACCATAGACTGTACATATCAATGGGCGTAGCTAACCTGCTAGCCGCTACGTTCCAAACAGGAAGTGATCATGGACGCACTTCTGACTCTGGCTCCAATTCACTTCACATTAGAACATTAGAAAACTGTCGCCCCTCTATCGCCTTTTCTGTGGCAGTGCCCAGACTATGGAACAGCGCCCTCTACCTGTCAGATCCTCTCAGACTGAAACCCACCTCTTCTCCCTGGTATTTAACACTAGCGACACAGGATCGACAGGTGTTTTATGGTTCTTATTGTCTTGTCTTAGCTGAAGTTGTTTTGAAATGTGCTATTTAAATAAAGTTCACTTGAATAAAGGCGTCAACCACATTAAAATGGCACCTGGGGGTCGGCCAGTCGTCCCAAATCCGGATAAAGGTAGAACTGGATCCCAATGGCAGCTCCAGGCAGAGTGAGTCCTCGGATCAGCAGCACGATCAGCATCACGTATGGAAATGTGGCAGTGAAGTAGACAACCTGCGACGAAAAAGAGACAGGTGTGCAAAAATACATAAAGGTAACGACATTATAACATGACTGAAAGAGAATCAAGTTTGTGTAAAATAGAACCTTTAAAAAATAAAAAATCTGTCAGACAGTTGTAGGAGAGCAGATGTCTGGTTCCAAGCCGCTTCTTCAGTTCTGGTCAGATTACTTTTTTTTTTCATTTTGGATGTTTGTCTTGCACTGAAAAATGTTGTCATTGTGAGCGGGCTTGCATCTCCGCAAACCTGACTCTTACTTAGCCTCATCCTGCTTGTTTCCATGTTTCTTTGGCTATAATATTCCAAAGTGTGGCATAAAAAAAATACATTTGTAAATATCTACATGAAGAATGTTCTGAGGATTGGTTTTAATCATAGACTGTAAATAATAAATGGACATAGCTAACCTGGCTCCAATTCACTTTCTATTGAAAAGCTGTGGCCTCTCTCTCTGTACATGCTGCTGTCAGACTCATTTTGGTCTTAAATGTTTGTATTAACCCTCTACATGATCCTTTTATTTCACTTTTGTGTCTGTAAATCAACATATGAACATTAATAACAGACAAATCATGCGTTTTCGTTCCCGAGGTCACTCCCAGTAGCGTTAGCAACAGGTTTGATTGACAGCGTTGCTAAGGGTCTGCTCCCTGATAGACCAATGGTGCAAGAGCAGAAAAGGCTGTTACCTTCAACAGCCTCGCTCCTGATTGGCTCTTTGGTTGCTATGATACTCACAGTCGGAGTTCCAAATATGGAAATTAGCCGCTATAACTGCTAGCCTCGATGAGCTTCATTTAGAGCCGAACGCTGTGGGCGACGTCACACTCACTTAGTCACTTCTTTATACAGTCTATGGTTTTATCTTTCTGTTTCCATGTAATCATTCAGGCACCACCTCCAAAAAGTTGCATTGTGTTGCTTTAATAATTAATTGAACTGAAGACACAAACCGATCAAACAAAACGAACGCTGTGTTGTTAAAGTATCTGGGACGACATACTTTTCCTGTGGATTTGACCCCTTTCCAGATGCAGAAGTAGCACATGATCCAAGCGACGAGCAGACACAGAGCCAGGTCCCAGTTCAGAGACCCCATGTGGTCCAGACCGGAGGAAATCCTCAGAGCTCTCCTCCTGCACAAACACAAACTATAAACTCACATTCGTAGTGGAAGTAGTGGGAGTTTAACACTTTCTACACTCTTTTGGTCTCTATACATTGTTAGTTGTGACTTTTATTCATAATCGACACAGCGCTGAGTTTTAAAAGGTTAAACTGGTTGTAATTTCAGCTGTAGAATCTTTAAATTAATAAACTGCCCAAAGAAAACTCACTCCCAAAACTCGATGACTGGAGACGTGGCGTTGATGTAGAAGGTCTGATTGGCCGATGAGTTTCCTCTCTGCAGCTCCACACAGTTTGCTGAAAAAAATCAAACTTATATTTTTTGGTGAGCCCTGATCAACCCCGAAAACCCCCACATCACTAAAATAAGCTTGTGATAATAATGTTTTTTGTATTTTATTATTAGTTCTGTTCTATTCTGTAGTTATTTGAAGGATAAATTGCAGAAAAGTTCGCTTTGTTTTAAGGCTACGCACACACATAGACTGTATATATTGTTAGCCACTGCGTTCCAAACAGGAAGTGAGCATGTGCTGCACTTCCAGCTCCATCGACTCTGGCTCCAATTCACTTTCTATTGAACGTCTGTGTCTCTCTCTCTGTAACTGCTGCTGTAACTCGTCATTTTGGTCTTAAACGTTCGTATTATCCTGCTCTACATGATAGTTTGCACATGTGACAAAGAAATGGTTAAAGTCAAAGTAAGCTAGTACCCTTCAGTGAATGTATGAACGAAAGAGTATTTGTATATGTAGAAACTGAGTGATCGTGTGTGTGAACTGAATGTTTTTAGAAATGTCGTATTTAAGGGCGAGTTGTGTTGTATTTTGTGTATGTACCATATGTTTTACAGGTCTTAGATCCATCTACACCAAACTGTTCTTCTTACTTAACATCAGCCTGTCCAGGGACGACAGGTGGAAACTAGTATTTTTGCTATAACCTGGCACCAAACTGTACGTTTTTCCTGTTTTTTAAGGTCAACGTAATGTCGTGCACTGTCCCTGTCCAAATAAAAGCAGACCAAACCACATCCGGCCGTTTTTATTTCGCTATTTTGTCCGTAAATCAAGATGTGAACATTAATAACAGACAAATCCGGCGACTTCTTTCCCCGAGGTCGCTCTCGTTAGCAACTGGTTTGATTGACAGCGTTGCTAAGCACCTGCTCCCTGTTAAACCAGGGCCTCGCTCCTGATTGGCTCTTTGGTTGCTATGATACTCGTGGTCAGAATTCCTAATATGCGACTTTTTTTTAGCCGCTATAACTGCTAGCGTCGTTGAGCTTCATTTGACTGGAGCTGAATGCTGTGGGTGACGTCACATGGGGACTAAACCCAAAGTCTAGACCTGGACTAAACCTGGACTAGAACAAGACTAAACCAAGTGAGAACACAACAGAACAATGACAATACTCTCACAGTCCCCTCCTCACCTGTGTTCCATGTGTTGTTGCACGAAGACCACGGCAGGTCCCAGGAGAAGGAGAAGTACAAGTAGAAAATGCCCCAAGCCAGAACAATGATGTAATAAAAGTTCAGCAGAGTCACGATGACCTGTGTCCCGTACCCCAGACCTGCACAAACAAAAGGAGCGTGAGCACTTTCACATCCACCAGTCAGTTCAGCTGTGACATGGACGCACCTTCAAACAGAGGGCTGATCTTCCTCCAGCACGTGATCCCGCCCTCACTGGTGAACTGACCCAGCGCCACCTCCAGGAAGAAGACGGGAACTCCGCACGTGAAGAGGAAAATGAGGTATGGGATGAGGAACGCGCCTGTGCAGAGTGATTGAAAGTGGAAAACGCTGTATAAAAACGTGATTATTTAACCATTTTACCATTGGATTTATACAGAAACCACGATCATATTATGTTGGTGCCAATGTGGGTGAAGTGTCTTGCCCAAGGACACAATGGCAGCATGCTCCAGAGTCACTACTGTCATCTTAAAGGGGCGCTATGTAACTGTGTGAGAGAGGATCTGCCACCTGCTCTTATTATTCTGCCTAGGATGGAGACAAGCAGGTGACGCCGCCAGAACAAGGAACAGGTCAGATCTGTGAAGAGGCAAGCCCACTCTCAATGTTGTTCTCGATTAAGATAATATATAATAAGTAAGGATATTTTAAAGGGACCATATGACGCCGTTTTCTCTGTTCTAATGTTGTTTCTTCATCACAAACAGATGAAACCTGCACATTTAGGCTGAGTTCTTCTCTCAAACTGAAATCACTCTGTTCCACCTTGTGATGTCATCATGTGGTGATACAGGAAGTGCTCCACTGTGTGTTTAAACTCCACAAACCTTCATTTCTAGAATAATTTAGATGATTTCAGCTCTGGAGTTGCCAGTCTGTACAGAATTAAAGGTAAAAGGTAGATCCTAACTTGTAAAACTACCTACTACTACTTCATGACATCACAAGGTGGATCAGAGCATTTTGAGCTTTGGAGATGTGACAGACTAATAATAAAGTGTTACTCAAACGTGTGAATGAAACAAAACACAACTCCAGGTCTGTTTTTGACATTAGGACATGACTTAAAGCTACAACAGTCAGTTTTTGTGATATAGGACCTTTAGGTTGCCTCTACATTATAACAGAGAGAGAGATTTAAACTTAAACTTATTATTTGAATTTATTTTATTTTATACTGGTGTATTTCCTGTTGCACTGTCTCGCCTAAGCAATAAAACATATTCTGATTCTGAATGTTTTTTTCATTGTTGTTCTTCATAAATTTGATTTGATATAAACAAAAAAGTGTGTTGTCCGTCACTGTCTGTTAGAAAAGAACAGCCCTGTATGAAATGTACCTGTAAAAACTCCCACAATGCCTCACCTGTTTGTTAATCTTTGATACTGGAGCATTTAATCCCAGATCACATGATGCATAAGGTTAAAGACGAGCCGCAACAAAACTGAGACGGGAAAGAGGATTTTAGCTGTTTTACTTCAAGGAAAACCAAAACTAGAGACTTTGGAAACACAATTTTAATGTTTAAATTGACTTTTACACACACCTGCTCCTGTTTTTACTGTTTTAAATTGACTTTTACACACAGAGCGCCCGAGTGTTCTAATTGGGTTCCCCTGTAAAAATAACTATAAAGAAAGAATATAAAAGCTGCTATGACTACACACGATTTCTAGAGATTGTCTTGCTTGTTTATTCTCTTTATATAATCAATAATAATGTGTTTTTTATTGTTTTAAAAGGACATGGACCACTGCGTTTTTAGGCTGAGCGCACATTTGACTGGACTGAAACACAACTGTACGAGCGATGACTTCAAATACTGGAAAATGTGACTTCCCACAGTAGAATATATCTCCAATTCAAGTTTGTTTCTATAGCACATTTAAAACAACTTCAGCTTCACGTAAAAGTCACAAAAAACACTATAATATCAGTCTATCTCGTATTAAATGCCAGGGAGGAGAGGTGTGTATATATAGTCTGTGTGTTCTCCATGACCGTCTGATCGTCGGTGTTTGTGGATACGGTTTAAAATGGCCACGTTTCCGGCTCTACGCTGTGAGCAAAAGGCAACAACAGCTGTCTGACCCCAACACACAAACTCTGACCCATGTCCCCCATGGAAAAACACTTCAGCAGCAGCTAACCAAGCAAATCTCAACCAGCAAAATACCTCCTCACAATTAGACCGGGGACTTAGACCAAGAATGTGATACTATTTTATTTATAAGTGCCAACCTATTTTTTACAATATTGTGAAGTGTTGTTTTAAGATTACAAAAGATTAATTTGATTTTTATTGTATTTTTATTTATTTTTTTATTGTGAAAAAAATAAAATTAAAATTGATGTATGATACGTGTGTGATAAAATGTGAATTATTTATATGGAAAAAAACTGAAAAAAAAATCTAAAAAATACCATAAGCTGTATTTTTTTTAAGTTATTAATTTATAATCGATAATATAAAAATTATCATTGCAAAACAGGGTTATTTTAGGTGAAACTAGATTTTTTTTTTTTTTTTAATCTAAGAAATACCATAAACAAAATTTTTTTGTTGTAATTAATTTATAATCAATAACAAAAAATACCATTGCAAAACAGGGTTATTTTTAGGTGAAACTAGATAAAAAAATATCTAAAAAATACCATAAGTTGATTTTTTTTTTTAAGTTATTCATTTATAATCGATAATATAAAAATTACCATTGCAAGATAGGGTTATTTTAGGTGAAACTAGGTAATCCTCACTTTAAAAGCCTATTTTTGAATCCTTATTTATGTGCATATTTTTTATTACAGAGCAGTTATTGTACTTTCCTGTTGCAACAGTGAAATTCCCCCATCGTTTGACAAATGAAGGATCTCTTCTCTTGTATAGTAAGTGGATGATTTGTTTTACAAGCATCACAATTGCAAGATAGGGTCATTTGCCAAGATTTTAAGATGTATGTTTTAAATTTTCTGATTTGGAGTTTTTTCACTTCAACTTTTACCACAGTTTGAGATGTTGACTTTGTCTTATATTATTATATTTGAACAATTTTTATGTTTTTAAAAGGTCCTATATGACACAAAACTGACTCTTGCAGCTTTAAGTCAGACTATAATGCTGTTACCTCCTCAAACACAGATCTGGAGTTGTGTTTTGTTTCATCCACACATGTTTGAGTAACACTTTATTATTAGTCTGTAACATCTTCAAAGCTCAAAACGCTCTGTTGCACTTTGTGATGTCATGAAGTGGTAGTTTTCAACAGGTTTTAACGCCTCCTTTTACCTATAGTGCAGTAGAAATTGGCAATCCCAGGACTGAAATCATCGAAATGATTCAAAATGTGAAGGTGTGTGGAGTTTAAAAACACAGTGGAGCACTTCCTGTATTTACCACATGATGACATCACGAGGTGGAACAGAGTGTTTTGTGTTTGAGAGAAGAACTCAGTCTAAATCTGCAGGTTTTGTGCGTTAAACATGTGAGAATGAAACAAAAAAACACATCTCCAGGTCTGTTTGTGACGAGGAAACAGCAGAAAAGTGCAACATGGGCCGTTTAAACTGCTGTATAAATAAAGTTACAGTTTATTGAACTGTAAATGCGTCACTGACCTCCTCCGTTCTTGTAGCAGAGGTAGGGGAAGCGCCACATGTTTCCTAACCCGATGATGGACCCGGCCACAGACAGGACGAACTCCATCTTGTTACTCCACTGGCCCCGCTCCTCCATCTTCTCCTCTGAAGCCGGCTGCACGTTGGACCCATTGGACCGGCCGGAGTTGGTAATTTCTCCTGCTGGGTCAAAGGTCAAGGGTCAAATGTGCAACTTTTAAAATGCAGGGAAATGAAAAACACGTGCATATACAAGTATATACCGTGTTGGGAAGAATACTTGGATTGGAAAATGGATTTAATCACAGAATACAGTACTGAACACCCAAATTTAAATGTATTTTGCATGTGTGATGTTACATGGGTCAATCAGAGTACTGTATTCTGAATATTTGGAGTACTTTTACACCAAGTTGCATTTAAATTATGGAAAAAATATGACATAATTAAAAACAGCTTAATTTTTGAGAATACTGCGCAGTTCAAAGCCAAAATTGTGTGATCAAGTACTTTAAAGCTAATTGTAATCTGAAAAAGTAACTGTAGTGGAAAACAAGTACTCCAAACTGGTATTCATGTAAGTATTTCGAGTATATGTATTCAGTTACTTCCCCACACTGAGTATATATGAACTCTTACAGTCGCAAACACACACAAAAGGTAAAAGTTTGGAGCGTCGGATGAACCCACCTGTCATGGCAGTGCGAGCGTCCTCGTCGTGTCTTCAAAGTTGCCTCTAGAGATGTTCCAGGGTGAGTTGAAGTTTTAGTATTTAACCGGCCTGTGGGGAGGGGTGGGTACTGCTAAACTTAGGCCAGCCTCCAGTCTGCTCCCTGCGGTCTCCCCCCCCCAGACGACACGTTATGTTTTAGCCAAGTATTTAGTAAAGAACTGTACCAGCCCAAAGACAAGATCACGTTTAGATCGTTCTGAACCACCGACTTGGTCATGAGCTAAAACAATGATTTAAACAACTTAAAAAAAGCACTGACGTCACATTCAAAGACCAAGGTTTAGTTTGTTTTCAGGCCTGACAGTTTGGGCCACTCACTAGCGCCTCACAGTGGTCACGTCGGCTGATTTAAACAGGTTTTGTCGCCGTCTTTCTACCGGTGGAGGCAGGAGCAGGTGTGCGACAGTAAAAAGGCCCCTCGTCCCGGTTTAAAGTCCCGTCGGCGCGTTTCTGTCTTTCGATCGGCTCCTTAATCCAGCGCCGATGTTTGTTCTGTCCCGATGATGTTGTTTCGTCCGAGTTCATAATGTTAAGCTGACACTTTAGAAAGTAATCAGCAGAATGTTCTTTTTAATTTTTAATTGCAACATTTTTCATGTGTTTGAAAGAGTCTAAAGAGTCAAAATTGCAGCACAGCAATAGGAGGCAGGTGAAAACTGACCTTTTCTGAGCACGTGGGTTTTATAATATAAGAAATTACGTGTTATTATATTTAGAAATCCTTTGGAGATGACATGGCGTTGTGCGTTGATTCGTTAATTTATTATTTTCACAATTTTTAAACAAATGAATTAACGAATCACCACACAAAGGGCCCATATTAGGTTGTTTTCTGATCTGTTTTAATGTTTCCTCGTCACAAACAGACCTGGAGTTGTGTTTTTTTGTTTCATTCACACACATTTAACACACAAACCTGCAGATTTAGGCTGAGTTCTTCTCTCAAACTGAAAACAGCATCATATCCGCGGTGGAAAAGCTAGAAGAACACACTGCAAAGAGAAGCTAAGTTAGCGGCTAAATGTAACGACATGGAGGCACTTTCGAGCTGCAAAGACAAGGTAGAAAACGCCATAAGAAAAAAGCGTAATATGGGCTGTTTGTAATGACCCGGATAAACATTTAGGAGATGCAAAAACATTAGGACACATGGTTTACCCGAGGGATCAGGAAAAAGCGACATGGCGGACTTTATGGAGGAACTTATCCGCTCCGAGCTGAACCTGAACCTGAAGAGTGGTTTGGACATCGATGTCGAAAGAGCAGACCGCATCCACAGTGCAGAGAAGAACAAAAAAAGACAGTATGAAGGACAAGACGTCTATTTCAACCAGGATTACGCAGCACAGGTACAAAAGCAAAGAGGTTCGTGACGTTCTGAAACAAGTTAAGGAACAAAAACATGAAGATGCAGGTACGAGCTGCCTCAGAAAGACAAAGTTCTCACTAACAGAGGAACTTTTAAGTTAATGAATAAATATAACCTGAAACAAAGCAGCTGCAGAGATATTTATAAAGGAAACATAATTTTTTAAGTTTCAAAAGTCGTAGCTGCACTTGGGGCTGATCTGAAAGAAGCGTTAGGCCTAATATCTGACAGAGACGACCCCACGGAGCTATTAAAATATCAATAACCTTCACTGGAAGTTTAATCAAGTCAGTTATTATCAGCTAATGGTTAATTTATTTTTGTATTTTTCTTTATTCGTGGTTATACTTATGGTAAGGCACATGAATGATACATAAATGTTTAAATAACCCGATTTGAAACCAATTAAAACAATGAAACTGCTCATTAGCATTGATGGTATTAGCATTAGCAACTCAGAAGAGCATAAAACAATACGAAGAGGCTGGATAAGTCATGTTCACTGTTCTTCTGATGGGAAAAGAAGGGGCGGCGATAAGAAACGAACAGGTTTTGTAGCAGAAAAAAGTCATATGAGACACTAAGGGACGGTACATGTTGGTTGTTGGTCAAATAAGAGACGAAATCATTCCAATACTAGATATATGTGCACCAAACAAAGACAATAAACTGTTGAGACTCTTGTAAATGTAATCCTACAAGAGGGAAAAGTAGTGTTAGCATTGAAAAGTGGCTTTAAAACTGTACGAAATGGGAAACTGGACAGATCGCCGTGAGAAAAGGGACGGCTAAAATGTAGAACGATACACAAGATCTTGGATTAATAAATAACACAAAAGAAACATAATTTACATTCCATTCTGCTCCACACAGTGTCAGCTCCCACTCCAGCAACACGCACAAAAACAGATGAAACTCATGGACGCTAGCAGTTATAGCGGCCAATTTGGAGCCGAATTTCGACAAAAGAGCCAAAGAGCCAATCCGGAGCGAGGTGGTTGAAGGTAACGCCTCTTCCCGCCCACACCGCTGGTTTAGCAGGGAGTGGGCGCTTAGCAACGCTGTCAATCAAACCAGTTGCTAACGCTAACAGGAGCGACGTCGGGGAAAGAAGGACCTGATGTGTCTGTAAATCAAGATATGAACATTAATAACAGACAAAATAGTGAAATAAAAACCCCAGGATCATGTAGAGGGTTAATAGAAATAAAACACAGTATTAATCAATATATTAATCATGATAATGGAGAAGTCAACTTAACAACTTTATGAGACTGTGGGAACGCTGTACTGAGGGGAAATGATTGAGCTAGCTAAAAAAAAACATGAGAATATCAACAAAAATAGAAAAATGTTAATGATTATGACCTGGGCGACGGAGGGATTACACAGACAGCTGGAAAATGAAATTAAAAGATGGAAATTGAACATACTAAGTAGTTTTAAAAGTCAATCTTGTTAAAGTTAAAAGAAAAAAGCTCGAAATTAGACAAATTGTTAGCATTCAAGGTAGAAAATTCCATATGAAAATAGCGTAATATGGGCCCTTTATGTCATCTTTAAAGCAACTGAAGCAACTGTTGGCCAAGGAAAACCTCATGAAAGAGAGAATTCCCCAAAATCCTAAACAGGAATTCCATCAGATTTCCATGTTTGACGTCATTCTCGGCGCCTCTTTCCACGTGAGGCTGTTTCGTTTGTGTAGTAGTGAGTTAAAATACATCCTGACATGACAACGATTCCTCTTGTATCATTACTCCAGATTAACCGCACACGTCCAGGAGCTTGTGACCGGGCTTCTTCACCTCCTCCTCCCCCTTTCCTCCCTCCATCGGGGACAAAAGCAGCTCAGATCAGTTCCCGCTGGATTGGGCCTGTCCTGGTCTGGACTCGTGCTCACACAGAGGAAACGACAGCTGAACGTGTGCCGACGAGAAGATACTGCGGAGGTGGACAGTCACAAATGTAAAGTTCTCAAAAAACGACTGCTCGAGTAACTGTCAGGAAGTTAATGTAATCTGAAGAACGAAAGATTAAATAAAGCAGGTCAGGAGTTGTGTCAGAGCTCGTGGTTTAGAGGTTACGGTTTAGGCTTTAGGATGTTAGGGGTTAGGGCGTCCAAACTTTTCTCATTAAGGGCCACATACAAAAACACAGACAAAACTGAGGGTCATAGACTGGTCACCAATACAGTGAATACTACAAATCTGTGTTATTACAAGTTAGAACCACTAGATCTTACAGTAGAACCACTAGATCTTACAGTAGAACCACTTGAACCACTAGATCTTACAGTAGAACCACTAGATCTTACAGTAGAACCACTAGATCTTACAGTAGAACCACTAGATCTTACAGTAGAACCACTTGAACCACTAGATCTTACAGTAGAACCACTTGAACCACTAGATCTTACAGTAGAACCACTTGAACCACTTCCAGATGCTCATATCCTCAGTGGGACACATTAAATATTTGATGTGGGCTTGTTAAAGTAGATTTTCAGAAATATACAGTAAAAGTTCTGTTTAAGGTAATAAGTGCCAGTTCACCTGGAAACTTGAGGGCCAAGAAAAATTGGTCTGAGGGCCGTATTTGGCCCCCGGGCCAAAGTTTGAACAGGCCTGGATCCGGGTTTAGGGTTAGAGTTTGTGTTATTTTCTCATATTTTCAAAGCACAGACACAATGTTAATTTGTTAAAGTGTAAATTGTAGTGAGATTGATTAAAAATTATATATAGTGTAACAGTAAAAATGAATCAGTTTCTTAATTTTTCTTCTGAATTTTGTGTTTTTATTTTAGTTTTGCTCAAACCCAAAGATTAAACTCTTAAACTTTACTCAGGATGTTTCCACGAACATAGTAAAAATACTCCCTCAAATCATGTGAAAAGTACTTTTTACTTTTCAGTCCAGTTCAAACATGTAGTGGAGTAAAAAGTACAGATACTGCTCTCATATGTACTCAAGTAAAAGCAAAAAGTATCCACTGTAACCTAAATATTCTACTTAAGTACTGTACTTTACTACTTTTACTTCGTTACCTTCCAGTACCAGATTAAACAGATCCATCCACGTTTTACCTGTGTTTCTATTCGCTCTCATTGTGAGCGGGGTCGCCTCTCCACAGATCTGACCATTTAAAACCGCACTGAGGAACATTCCAGCAGCAGGTGACATACTCCCCACCAGAAAAGTTCCACAGTGCACTTTAAAATGAAACAGATCTGACCTGATACGACGTGTGGAACAGGGTCAGAGTCGGGTTTTATCTCCACAGACAAACTCATCGGTAAAATCAGAAACAAACTATTTTAAAAATGTCGTTTTAGGCTTTGGGTTACGTCACGTTTGTAATGGTGCTAATGATTGACAGGAAAGACACCGAGTCTAAAGTGTAGATTGACCTGTGACCTCTGGGCAGGTGACTGTTATGTGATGTGTTACTCTACAGTCAAATATTCTGTGTTCAGGTTTGATTTCTTACATTTTTAGGTTTGTAGTTTGGCCTGTTTTCATATAGTGTTTTTTCACTTTATTATCTGTCCATGAAATAAGTTTTACATCTACAATTACAAACTAAACACATCTAAACCTGACAAAACTAGTTGAAGAAGTCCTGCTGTGCTTGTGTGTGTCTCTATAGTCATAATCGCCGTTATAATTTACACATTTTAAATCACAATATTGATCTAAAATGACTTATAAAAGATAAAGAAGTAATAAAAGAGATAAATCCGCTGACTTCCTCTCACAGCAAAGAGTCACAGCAGCTGCACGTCACACTAAAGAGCAGGGTTTTTGTTTTATTTGTACCAAAATGATTACGCAGCGTTGCCGAATCCAACAAGTATCAATGATTAAGAAAATCGAACTGAAAAACACGGGGCGTACGTCACAGAGGTGGTGAAAATGGGGACTGATCGGCCAAACGGCGTCTTGAAAATAAGAGATTAAAGATTAGACGAGCATCCGCAAATCACTTAATTACTCACAACTTCAGGTGAGTAAATGGTGACGGAAAACAGCCAAATGGTTAAAAGCAGAACAGGTCTGTCGTAAAGGTGCTTCCTTACAAAAATATCTTCTTTAACTCTCCTCTCAAACCATTTCTTTTCTCTGGCTCAGATCTGAACTTCGCCATCTTCAAAGTCGTGGTTAGAGTCTTTGAGATGGAGATGTACAGCAGACTGTGGTCCTGAGCTGCTCTCTCGACAGTTTTGGTACCATCCTCTTATGCAGTAGCTGTTTAATTTCTCACTTCACTCTTCTCTACACTGAATGGGAGTAGAACACATTATTCTGGGTTTTGTCTTTTGGATGAACCAGTTTCTGTCTTAAAAAAAGTGTTTGTAGGTTTGAAATAGACCAGAACTTCTTACTGTCTGAGCAAAACGTCTTCACTCTTACAACTTTTTTGACAGATTTGAATTTTTTTTTAAATTCCAGATCAGACCCTGACAAGCAGCTGTGCAGTTTGCCCTCATAAAACACTGCTCCTGCTCAACAGCTGGGTCAGAAATGAGAATCGTGGGATGCAAAATATAAAATTGACACTCTACAGTTAAGATTTAGTAGAGATTGGAAATTGATTGTAGTGAAGACATCGAAAAACTGTATTACTTCCTGTATTACCACATGACATCACAAGGTGGAACAGAGTGTTTTTGTTTCAGAGAAGAACTCCAGGTCTGTTTGTGATGAGGAAACATTATAATATAGATCAGAAAATAGCGAAATGTGGGCCCTTTAAGTATTATAGACGACAATAAAGACAGTCCAACCCAAAACCCAGTCAAAAGTAGAGGTGGCAGTTAAAGGCTACAGCTCTTACCTGGTGGAATATCAAACTCAGAACCAGCACTTTGAGGGAAACGGAGGATGAGTAACTTTCTTGACGGACGGGCCACTGTCTGAGCGTCTCGATTTTATCGCTTTACCGGAATGTTCCACCTTATAAACCATCTCCACCAAGACGAGCTATTTTTAAACAATAGAGACGAGTTGAAGTTGCTGTATTTTCTGGACTATAAGTGTCACTTTTTTCATAGTCTGTCCGAGGTGCGACTTATACTCAGATGCGACTTACATGTGAGATCTCCATTATTGTCACACTGAACCACACGAGGGCGCTCTAGACTTGTACCAGCATGACGGGAACGCAGAAGAGGAAATGGTGCTTCATCTACTTCCAGAGTTGGTGGAGTTGTTCAGAAGCGACACTGAGGGTGAAGAATTCAGTGGATTTAGTGATTTGGAGTGAGATCCAGAGAACTTGTTGTTTTTTCTGCTTTAGTTTATGATTAACTGTTAATATCTTAGGTTAAAACACCAGACACATGTTCAGTTCTGTCTGTGCTTCATGTACTTGAACAAATATAAATGTGTTATGTTGGCGTGATGTACTGATATTCAGCCTGTTCTTCTCTGTTTTATTCTTATTGTTATAACTTGTCTTTAAAGATAAAATGCTTGTTCTTGGTCTCGGATTTTGTAAAATAAATGTCCCCAAAAATCCGACTTATGTTTGTTTCTTTCTTCATTATTTAGCATTTTTTGGCTGGTGTGACTTTTAAATCAAGTTTTTTACAATAAACAGGTTGAAATGAGTTCACATGAGGCAGAAAATGTAGGCTCCTTTAACTATAATTTGACTAGTTAAAGAAATGGTTTAATACAGGTGAGAAAACAAAATGCCACGATCCATCATCTTCATTGATTAAAAATTATTTACAATATAAATAAATGGACACACCCAAACAGGACAGATATACACGTGTTTTTTCCCTAGTATTAAATCCCACACATTTGAAATACATTTTGAGTGGAATCGCCTGGAAAAACTAAACAGTCTATTTGTCTGTACATAAAAGAGTAAATGCAATATGTATTTTAAACAGTAGTAAGAGTGCGGCTGGTGGACTTTTCTAAACATCTATCCCAAGCAAAAATATGGAGTTTTGTGTAATATCGTTAACGCACTTCGCACCTTGAGAGCTCGCAATGAGAACGTTTCTAAGGGTTTTGTGCACTGCTGAGTTTGCATTTTGCTGGATGGCGCAGTTACCATGGCGACTCGCTACACACAAAAACAGACGCATTGTGGGCTTGCCGTTTGACGTTTGTGTAGCGATGCTTTCAAAAGTCCTGCGTATTTTACAATTAATTCAAAATATTACGCAAAAAAGTCACTCGATGCCATTTTAGTTAATTTTTGTAGATTTTTGCACTGAACTCATTGCTGCGTCTGTCACAATAATCACGATATCGACTTCAGTGTATAAAGCTGGAACAGTATCTTTTTGGGGTCAATATTTATCGTGTGGACTCTTTCTTTGCACTACTGGTATTTTTTTGATTATTTTGTAGCTATATGATCAGATTTAAGCCGTAAAAGTTTGAATTCATAACTTGTTTGACTCATTACAGATGCAAATTATCGACAGAAGTGTTTCATTCTGCTGTTTATTTATTGCAGCTCATGATTTTTTAACAATATTACACATTTAGAATAGTTTTTGTGGTTTAAATCTGCTCTTGGGACACAATTTAGTTTCAATATTATCTTTTATCGTCTATATTTACTTCAAAATACGTTCTCGTGACAGGCCAAAGAGGTTTTTAGATGATCTAAAACTGCAGAATACTAAAAAAAAAAAATGGGATGAGCTTCATATTTTATTTCAGCAGATTCTTTTTCCAGACAAAGGTTTAGTTTGTTTTCATATCTAACGCTTTGGACGACTCTCACTAGCGCCTCACAGTGGTCACGTGACATTGCAGTGACGTGTTTAAACAGGTTTGGTGCCGTTTTTCTACCTAAAGAATCTATTAAAATAAAATTAACGGAAGACCAGAGGAACCTGATTCATTGGACGATTAAGCTTCATATTCGTTTTTTTCTGTCACTCAAATGAAGCCCTGATGTTCTCAGTCTAAACACAAAACGCCTAAATGAGACTTCAGTCGTAGATCGCAATTCTTGGCTTTTTTGGAGTTCAGACTTTGGAAGAAAACATTTGATAATTTGTGTGTTGGCTCTATAAATATATTTTAAAATCTCTATAACTGACCGTGTTCAGATTCAGTGCCATCTAGTCGTATATTTAGTGCTCGATATCAGGAAAAAACATGGCCGACAGCTCTGTGGGACCAAGTTGACCATGTTATTTGAAATGGACTTGTTTAAGGACACAAATTAGCTCCAGGTAAGTCCGACTGTATTAAAACCATAGACTGTGTAAAGAAGTGGACGGAGCGAGTGTGACGTCACCCACAGCGTTCGGCTCCAAATGAAGCTCATCGAGGCTGGAGAAGGTATAGCGGATAATTTGGAGCAACTAAAGAGCCAATCCGGAGCGAGGTTATTGAAGGTAACGCCCCTTTCTGCCTGTACCGCTGGTTTAGCATCGAGCAGGCGCTTAGCAACGTTTTCAATCAAACCTGTTGCTAACGCTAGCACGGGGGCGAAAGAAGCCGCCTGATTTGTCTGTTATTAATGTTCATATCTTGATTTATGGACAAAATAGCTAAATAAAAGTACCAGGATCATGTAGAGAGTTAATACGAACATTTTAAGACCAACAAAATGAATTGGAGCCAGACTCGATGGAGCTGGAAGTGTGTCCGTGATCACTAGCGGCTAGCACGTTAGCTATGTCCATTTATCTAAACAGTCTATGGTTAAAACAGAACAGAAACTTGCCACAAACTTGAGTAACTTCTGAACTTCGAGCGTTGCCATAGAAATTAGCCATCCATCGAATAATGCATAATGTCGTATGAAAAGTACCCATAGTTCATAGAGTCCGTACGTAGCTCGAGTTGCATGTATGCTAACTGCCCTGGTGCGGCTCTGGTGGCTGTTGTGACGGGACAGAGCTCATTTTGGAGGCAGACCACGACGTTGACACAGAGGGCTGGAGACTGCTACAAACCGCGTGGGACAGTAAAAGAAGGCTCTCCTCTCCGGACACCTCCTCCACCGCTAGCGCCCCCTCCAGGCCCAGCTCTGACCCTACGGCCTTATGGGAACAGTCCACGCAAATGTAGTCCTCGTTTTCGGCCATTTCGCACGAGACGCCCACGCAGACCTGGTGGAACCACTCGTCGCAGCCGCCGTCGCACTGCACCCAGTCCACCTGGAAACACGAGGACACAAAATGAGAGATTCACCACGAGCAAATGGACGGAATGAAGTAGCAAGCAGCAAAAAGGTCAACGGCAAATCCTCTCAGTAAAAGCAAATAGTTTTCAGCTGGGTTTAGAATTAGAATTTAAATAAATGAATAAATGAATGAAGAAGTAAATAAATCAGTCTTATACTTGTTTATGACCAGTAATGATTTTTTTTTTTTTTCTTTCCAATAAGGCAAAATAAAATCTATAGAAAATCATGATGAGGACCAAAAACTGCTACATTTTTAAAAACCTGCTAACTAGGCTAAATAATTTACGTGTTTAACTATTATAGAATTAAACTTTGTCATAAGTGAAACAATGATCTAGACGAGAACATCACAGATCAGAGCAGGACCAGCCAGAAGTCTGGACACAAACTCTGGTTCGTTCAGCGAATTGTTCCCTTTTATTTTTACTACTTTCTACATTTTATACATCAAATATATGAAGCAAGGTATATATAGAGTTATGTAGCAAGAACAAAAATATGAACAAAAAATTTTTGAGTAGAGTTATTTCACTTTTTTCCATGTTTCTTGCTTCATAGATTTGATGTCTTCTTTATTTTTTTTTAAATTACTTTCTGCATTTTATTTACACACAGAAAACATCAAATATATGAAGTAAGATATATGGAATTATGTAGTAAAGAAAAAAGTAAATAACTACTTTTTTGTAAATTTTTAAAAATATATTTTGTATTCAAATTTGCTCGGTTGAAAAATATTTAGCAGTTATTCAACTTTTTTCTGTACTACATAATTCGTATCTGATGTTTATCTAAAATGTAGAAAGAAAAAAATATTTACCGAATGAGAGGATTCTTTATTTTTACTACTTTCTACATTTTATTTACACAAAGAAAACATCAAATATATGAAGTAACATATATGGAATTATGTAGTAAAAAGTTAAATAAGTACTTTTTTTTTTTTTTTTTTTTCAAATTTGCTTGGTTGAAAAATATTTCGTAGAGCTATTAAATTTTTTTCTTTAGTACATAATTCCATATATCTTACTTCATATATTTGATGATTTCTGTGTGTAAATAAAATCCAGAAAGTAGTACAAATAAAGTATTCTCTCACATCAAATATATGAATAAGATATGTGGGATTATGCAGTAAAGAAAAACTGTTAAATAAATATTTTTCGACAAATCAAAGGAAGGAAACTTGGAAGATTTGAAAAGAAAATATAAAAAAATATTTAGTCGAGTGATTTACTTTTTTCCTTTACTACATACTTCCACATATTTTACTTCATATATGTGGAGTAAAATATGCATGTGTCTGTCTGTGTCTAAAATGTAGAAAGTAGTGAAAAAAAAACAACAAAAAAACACTGAAATGAGAGTGTGTGTCCAAACTTTTGCCTGGTCGTGTGTATTTTTCCCTTTTTTTTCCGTGCACAGTCTGGCAGTAAAAGTAAAAAGCGCTCGTCTATCGTCTCTGCTCGTCCCATTATCTCATTATTCGAGGTTGTGACTTCAGTGAGGACTGTGTCGTGGCGTCTGACCCTGCTGAAGTTTCACATTAAATAGTTTCACCAAATGGCTTTGTCTTTTGCTGCTATGAAATAATTGGAGCTCAAAGTCCAGAAGCAGCATTTGGACATCGGGACAATCTATATAAAACAGGTAATGTGACTGTCGATCTATGTCCATTCTCCAAAAATGAAGTGAATCTCATAGACAAACATATGAATTATACAAGAGATAGACCGATATCTGCACTTTTTAGCATATGGGTTTTTCTAAAATTTCCAGGACAGATTGATATTTAGTTTTGGTCGACCTGTTGCCTAAAAAAAAACACACAAAACTTTATTTTAACAGTTGTGCAAAGAGATACCTGCACAAAACATGACCACACAGCTCTCTTATGGCTTAGTGGCAAAAAACGGGCTGTGGGTGAGTTTTTAGTAAATTTAAATGAGCAAATTTGGATAAAATAATCTAAAAAAGCCTCTTAATATTGGTCCAAAAATCTCGGCAGAGCTGATCAGCGATAGGTTGCTCTGAATTCTAAACAATCGGTATCGGACGAGGAAAAACCCATATCGTCCATCCATCCATTTTCTTCTGCTTATCCGGGGAGACCTCCCACACCCCAGACACCAGCCCCTCCAGCCCCTCCAGCCCTTATCGGTCGATCTTTAAGTTATGCTAAAAAACTCATCATATTTCAAGGACAAGCAAAACTGGATCCTTTGGTGCCACAACTTCAATTTAATAATCTGGTAGTGAACTTGTCCTCTCACCTTTAATTTTTGTTTGTATTTTTATTATATTTTGAACAGAGCACCCATGAAAAAGACAGTCTAAGTGCTCATTGGATCTCTGTAAATAAAATAAAATAAAAATTAAATCCTAAAAAGAGGTCAATAGTGTAAACCCATAAGCCGCAGTCCCACCAGCTCGTACTGCCCTGCTCTGATTGGTTGACCGACGGAGGCCGAGGGGAAGAGGACGAGCCAATAGTTAACTTAGTCTCTTGTTTTTTGAGTTTTCCTCAAAATGAGCTGCATGGAACAGTCCTGTTAATACGTTATGTGTAACTCTCTTTAAGGTGTTCCAGTGCGGTTATCAGCTGTTGATATTCAATAAAGTTACATGTTCAATTTGACAAACGTTCGTTATTAACTTTGAAATATTCTGTGTCATTGTCTGAAACTCGCCTGGTCTGGTCAAAGCAGCTCCTGAAATAACCTGGAGGGAGTGTTTTGTGAAAATAAGCTAAAATATATATATACAGCCCAACAAACGAGCCCTCTGCAGCCACAAGAGTCATGTTTTCAGATTCAGCAGGTGTGGAGAATTACAGTGTGTTGATAAGGTCTGTACTGTTTAAAACATGTATAATAAAAGCAGTTGATCAGATATATTAATCAGACTTGTTCTGTTGTTCTCAGTGGTTTGATCTCATTGAATCCACCTCTACATGAGCTCCACATCAGGACAGGACTGGATTTCTTGCCGTGTTTCGCTGTTTCAGAGCCTCATCACTGGTTCAGTCACATCTGTATCTTTGGCTTTAGTTCAGTAATGTCCCGTGTCTTTGTTCCAAACACGATATATTTAACACAGCCCCAGAGAAACAAATCCAGAGGTGTGAGATCTGCTCCATCCCTTTAATCCAACGATCTGGAAATGTTTGACTGAGGAGCTCACAAACACACAGACGCCACTGTGAATAAAAACTTTTAGAACCACTGAGAACAACAGAACAAATCTAATGAATATATCTTATCAGTTGGATTTTTTATAAAATAAAATAAAAATTGTAAAGACGCCTTATGGACACACTGTATTTTTCGGCGCCAAGACAATGTTACAATTACATTACAACAGATGAGTGAAAAATAATATTTAAATGTAAATCTCAAGTTGAAATTACTTTGAATTCAATCTGGAATATTAATTTTAATTCCAGACATTTTGACCAGCAAAGATACACAGGATAAGACTGATCTAACTCCAGTCACATTTATTCAAACCAGTGAAATATTCTAATTGGTCAAAACTCAAATCCAAATTAATATTCAGAATCTGAGTCATTTTAAAAGGCTCATATTATGTTATTTTCTGATCTGTGTTTTAATGTTGTTTCCTCATCACAAACAGACCTGGAGCTGTGTTTTTTTTTTTTTGTTTAATTCACACATGTTCAACACACAAACCCTCTTCTCTCAAACAGAAAACACTTGTGATGTCATCATGTGGTAATCCAGGAAGTGCTCCTCTGTGTTTTTAAACTCCACACACCTTCACTAGAATCACTTGGATCATTTCCTCCCTGGAAATGCCAATCTCTACTGAACTAAAGGTAAAAATGTATCTGTTAACTTGAAAAATACCACTTCATGACATCACAAGGTGGAACAGAGCATTTTCAGCTTTGGAGATGTTACAGACTGATAATAAAGTGTTACTCAAACATGTGAATGAAACAAAACTCAACTCCAGGTCTGTTTTTGAGGAGGTAACAACATTATAACATGACTTAAACCTCATAAGAGTCAAGTTTTGCGTAACATAGGGCCTTTAAGTATTTTTTTTTTCTGAATTATTTACACCTAGTGGCCTAAACGGTGAACTGCGTGAGAACGATAGCACTAAAAATCCTCAAAGCGATTTTGCACATTACCTTATCTTTACAGGGGCGCTGGCAGTTCTTGGCCGCACACACGGCGTTCTCGTCATTGGAGTCCTCTGCTCCAGACCAGTCGTACTTCGAGGGGATGTCCAGTATCTTCTTCTCTTTCCTCTTCTCAAATCCCTCTCTTATGGCCTCTGCTTTAGCCGCTGCCTTCTCTTTCCTCTTCCTCTCCTTCTCCTCCTTGGCTATCCGTTTGGCCAGTTGCTTCATCTCTCTGTTCTTGTCCAGGTTGAGTTTTAGTTTCTTCTTTTTGGGTTTTCCCCCCAGTCCCAGCTCCAGACCGACCCGTTTAAAGTCTTTGGGTTTGGGTGGTCTCATTTCGCCCAGGCCTGAAGTGCCCACAGCGGCCGCCATGAGCATGTGGTGGTGCTCTGCTCTCTCCAACTTCCTCTTTTTCTTCTTCTCTGAATCCTTCAATTTGATTTTAAGGGGTTTTTCCATCAGGGAGTCATCGGGCTGTGGAAAAGACATGAGACAAATTATTCACGAGAACAGACACTTTAGGAGTGACTTTTAAAGCAATTTCTGACTTTTATGATTTTAAATGGTCCTATGTTATGCTCAACTTCTGTTTAACATAATCATGACACATTGTTTTCTACATGTGTTTGAGTAATCCTGCCCTCTGCTGGCCAAAGCTGTGTCCTGTATCCATCCACAGACATCAGGTCCTATATTACATTAAAAAAACATCTGGAGTTGTCTTTTGTTTCATTCACACGTTTGAGTAAACCTTCATTAGTCTGTCTACATCTTCAAAGCTCAAGATGCTCTGTTCCACCTTGTGATGTCATGAAGTGGTAGTGTTCAAGTTAACAGCTCTTTTTGCCTTGAGTTTTGAGTAGAGATTTGGAAATTCTAGGTGCGAAATGATCCAAATGAGTTTTTTACTGTTTGAGAAAGGAACTCAAAAGCCTAAATCTGCAGGGTTTGTGTGTTAAACATGTGTGAATGAAACAAAACACAACTCCAGGTCTGTTTGCGATGAGGAAACAACATTATTAAAACAGAAAATCGCCTAATATGGGTCATTTAAAAAACAATAGGGCCTATAACTGGAGTTTAAGACACTTGACTAAACCTCACATACAGTATAAAGTTTCAGACCATAACCAAAATAACCAAACATTACCAAACAGATAACCAAACAATGTCCCTATGAGTCAAATATGTAATAATAAGGGGCGCACTTTGAGCTAGCAACGATATAATGTAATAAATAATGTGGGTTTTTTTTAATTTAAAACTTTGATCAAATGATTTTCATTTTTAATCTGTCCATGTCTGATTTCATTATCTGTCAACAGGGATTTCTAGTTCTGTAATAAACCGTACTTCAGCTTAGATTACAGTTTTTTCTATGGACAAAATCTCACTGCACATTGACTTCAACCGCTCACACACTGTACCTCCATGACCTGCAGGAACCTCTCCTCTGAGGGCGGGTGCGTGGCCTGGAGGATCCTCCAGATGTGCTGGGTCTCGTCCAGGGACACCTCCAGCAGGTCCCCCAGCATCATGAGCTCCTCCAGCTGCGCTTTGGCCTGAGGGGACAGCTCCAGCACCGGGGGCTCCAGGCTGCGCGGGACCAGGGGGGACTTCCGGGGCTGCTTACGAGGAGTGCTTACGTCTGAAACAGGTCAGACAAAGAAATCAGGGTTTAAAAGAGGAGGAGGCAGGGTGTATCAACTCAGTTTTGTGAATCTCAAACAGACCAGTGTACACCATTGTTCTGGTGTGTGAATGTGCTGAGAGTAAAAGCCAAAAGCTAAATCTGTCAACTGAACAAAAAGTAGTAGGAGTGAAGACGTTTGGCTGCTCATCCAAGTCACTTCATCGATTCTGGTCAGATCACAGCTGGACACTGACTTATATCTGTCTCAAGGGAGGAGCCAACTACACTGAAACTCAAAACGACTTTATAGGCTAGGTCTAATGAGCTAAACTAAGTGTTTTGTGCCTAGGTGATAATTAGCATAATCATTCAGCTCTTAATGGGTGTTTTCACTCCAATTAGCATCCTGGCTAGCTCTGTTGTTTCCTTTGTTTGTTTTGTTTGGTTTGGGTTTGAAGATGGAGTTATAGATGAGGGAAAGATGATGTCTAAGGCCCCCATTCTTATTCAAGGAAGGATTGTCTTTTCTAATAAAAAAAACAAAAAAAAAAAAAAAAAAAACGCCTCTTTAACTCCTCCCTCAAACCATTTATTTTCTTTGGCTAAGATCTGTACCTCACTATCTTCAAATGAGACGTGTTGTGAGTGAGTTACTGGTGGTGGTAGGAGAGGCAAATGGCAGATATGACGAAGGCAAGTGTGTTCATATCTTACTCTGAACACAGGACTTGGAGGCAGAGGAATAGGCATGCTCCGCACAGAAGGAGGGCGTCGTGGTCGGCCACATGTGACTGACAACTTCCTCCGATTTAACTGGGATCTCTTCATCACAGAAGAGGTACGGCTTCACCTCCCCAGGGTCCTAAACAAGAAGGTTTTATTACATCAGAAATAGACGTTTTGAGGTTTGGCATCCCATAGAGAAAATGTGAAAGAACAGTAAGAAAAAGTAAGAAACTAGGACTAAACAAGGAGTGCATGTAGATGAACAGACCTTCATGTCATAACCATAGGTCTCCCGGATGTCTTCATCTGAGTCCGTCTCCTCATCGTCGTAGTCCACAGACGGCCGTGGAGACGTGGCTCTGCTGAAACCCGACTGCTGGAAAGTCTGAATGTGACCCTGAAACAGACAAGACGAGGACATGGATTATAAACACAAAGCCACTCCAACTGTATATAATTGAATTTACAGTGGTTAACTAAAAAGGTGAGGTCCTCAGGAAAATGTGTTACTCATGTGTGCCCTCTTGTGGAGCCTTTGACATTTACATTCTAAAGTAAAAAGTGTGTTTGGTGAGGCACTTCATTTACAACATTATCACACAGTATATGTGTGTAATACCTGTAGATCAGGGTTAGCTGCTGCCTTCTGAAGCTCTGCGTTGATAATCTTCTCAGTCTTCTCTCTTGCTGCTTGCTCGACCATGCGTTGGCTCAGCACAGACAGTTTTGCCAGGGCAGAGGACAGCTCCTCTGTGGCCAGAGACTGCCGTGCCCTGTCCTGTATCAGTGAGATCAGAGTATTACATCATGAAACTGTATGATACACTCATTATGTCATAAAGAGCATTAGATTTGTACCTGCCAGCTCATGGCCCTCTCAGTGAGACACTGCAGAGCCTCCCCCTCAGGCAGACGCACAGGTAACTTCTGTAATAAAACTAACAGTGACAGAATGGTCTCCAGCCTCGGCCTCCGTGACCTTTGACACAGTGGACACAGGAACTTTGAGTCTTTTCCATTGCTCTGCCAGCCCACTCCCAGCTTCTTCTGGGGCCCAGTTTTAGGCAGAGGGACACACGCCCCGTGAAACCAGTCCTTACACAGCTCACACTGCAGCATGAAGCCACTGGCCGTCTTTCGGCACAGGCAGAACTTCACCTCCTCAATGCGGTCGGCCATAGCCATTTTGGCCAAATTAGCAGCTCTGAGAGAATGTATGGCCTCTACTTCTTGTTGCTCTTTGGCTTTAAAAGCTGCTACGACAGTGGAGGGGTCTCGAACCTCCTCCAGACTCTCCTCCAGGTCACTCAGAGCCTCGGGGTCCAAGCCTGCTCGTTCCTTCTCCATCAACTCTTTAACACGTTTACGTTTGCTTTTACTGTTTCCATAGATGCCAATATCTACTCTTGGACTCAGGACCTAAGAGAAAACAGGACCAGGGCCAAGTTAAGTAGAGGATGCTGTGGGGCATTAAAAGTCAAAACCATTTATCTAAGAAGATTAAATACATTATCTCATAATAAGAATCATTAACCTGCAGTAGAGTGTATGTGGAGTTCTTTTTAAGGAAAGTGCGGCGGTCCTCTCTCTCCACGCTCGAGCTGCAGACACCTGAGACTCCACCTGGACCAGAGGGTCTAATCGTATGGGGATGGAGCGGCCACGGGCCAGAAGACTCTCCAACTGCTCCAGGTACGCGTAGCTACTGCCACTCTGTATGACACAAGGGGGTTACTCTTATGAAACATGATACAGCAGAGAAAGTAGCACTACAAGTGTACTACCTGAATGGCATCCACTTTGAACGTCCACTCTCTGGCTTTCTGTAAAGCCTCCTGTAGAGCTAAAATATTGGGCAGGTATGCAGGGATATTCCTGGCTTCAAGCACGATGCTCTCCAGAGTCTCCATGCTATGGCGAGGTCTAAACCAACACACAGAACAGTTTTTTCAATAATCATATTTACTGGTGTAAATGCCTTTGATGCATCTTTATGACTATATATATGAAGATTATTACCGAGCCTGCAGACAGGCTCTGGCCTTGTCCTCCCAGCGCTCAGACACAGTGAGGATCTCCTGGAGCTCAGCCATGGCCTTCTCCACAGCGTGATGAGGAGCCAGTCCCACACCAGAGTCTATCAAACGCTTCATGAGCTCCAGCGTCACTCTGTAGGGCTCAGCCAAGGGTCACACGCACCTGGGATTTAGACACATGTAGATATGGACTTTAACCACTGAAACATCATAACGAGGAACAAAATTTTTTCATTTTCATTGTATACGACAAAATAACTGTAAATTTCCAAAACACGAGGATCTTACTACAGGGAAGCTTTTTGTTCACACACAGGTAAAACAAGGAAATGTCCTCACGAGGGATATCGCGATAGGACATCACGTAGCATGGGAAGTTAACAATATCCTCTTATTATGTAAAAATTCACTCATAAACAGGTTAATATATCTGTCTTCCTTCAATGTTAATGCCACTGGACATGTTTAAACTGAAAATACAGCTGTACTAAAATGTGTTAAATGTGTTTCTTTGATTATATGCACAGCAGAAGGACGGGCAAAGCATGAGTGAGTTAGCTAAACTTTAATCTGTCTTTTCACTCATGCAGACGGTGTTTACTAGTGTTTCAGTAATTTTGAAGGTGACTTCTACCTACAGGTCAAATCACAATTGCATTACTTGACAGAAAGAAAATCATCCTAAGTCTTGTTATAAAAGTGATTTTAGTCTCCACAGCGGACCTCGTCCAGCCAGCGGGCCTGCTGCAGCTCCTGTTTGAGTCGGGGCAGCTCGGGCAGCTCTACGTCCAGACCACTGCCCAGGTCCAACAGACTCTGCAGCTTTGACGAGTCGGGCATCTCGTCTGACAGCGCCACCTGTGCCCGCTCATGGAAGTCCTCCACATTCTCCAGCAACTCCTGAAACAAATATTTGAACTGTTGGTGACCCTGTTGAGGTTGTATTAATGTAATGGTCTAATTTCTTTTCTTATGTTTAGAAGGAGCGCATCTGATCACACTTTCTTATTTTAATACTGTGTTTGAATGACTGTATTATTGGCACTGTATAAGGAAACCTGTTCCTTTTGTGTGATTTGTTACTTTAAATAAGATAAGATAAGATAAGCCTTTATTAGTCCCACAGTGGGGAAATTCCAGCATTGCACCGCACACATAGAGAACAGGCACACATAGAGAACAGGCACACATAGAGAACAGAAGAAACAGGGTAATAGATAAATAGTAAGAAATAATTTAGGAAATAGATTCAAAAATAAAACTCTAATATACACATATATATACATATGGATATACACAAATGTGATTACTTTGAAGTTGATATGCTCTGTTACAGCCAGAATAAAGAAATACATTTAATAAAATACAAGTACACAACGCCGTCGAGTAGTTTTACCTTAACTTGTCTGATCTGGCTGATGATGCAGGGCAGGCGGTAAAGCTGGTCCACAAACGCTTTTAACTCATCTACTGTCAGTTTTGTGCGGTTTTTGCTACTTTCCGAGCGCAAACGAGTGCTGCAAAGATACACAAATACACATGGAAAAATGTTGAAAATCTAGAGCGGCAACATATGAGAAAACAACAATTATGGCAGCACAAAATATACATATAAAGATCAGATATTTCTATGAGACTGGATAAATAATAGTGGGAATTCATAACATTATTTCAATGTATTGGTTTTATTACAATTTCTGAGTTATCAATCATATTATTACCCCAGCAGCTTTGAAGAATGGGTCAAAAGCATTTTCCCTTGCCTTATCTTATCAAAGAGCCTCTATCAAAGAGTCTCTAATATAAAGAATAAGATCCAAAAACTTTATTCAAATGTTTAACTAAGATGGTTTTAGTATACAATGTAATCAACAGGGAAAACTATGTCTCGTCTTGCTCCCATCGGGTCACACTGACGTTTTAATGACCATAATGAAAATTGTACATTATATTTTTGCGTCATGGTGTAGTCATGACGACGCTCCACTGACCTGTGCCTCTGTTTCCGTCCGAGCAGCAGCTGAGCGACAGAGGAGCAGGTCTCTGCCTCTTTGACCATTTCTCTCAAACGGCGAAACAGAGCGTTCTCTGGATACTTCCTGTCCTCTGCGTCCTCCAGCAAGACTTTCAGCTCAATTAGATCTAAAAGAAAACAGGGACAAACCAATAATGATAAGGTAAAAGTGAATACAGAAACATGATTGGCAGTTCAGCAGTGCAGTGAGCTGTGAGTATAGTTTGAGATTTATATTATCACCTCAAACCTTTGTCTGTTTTTTTGCGAAATATTCAAATGTAACTGTCACTTTAAAAGCACATTACCTTTCTTGTTCTTCTGGTCTGCTCCTAAAGCCTCGGTGACTCTCTTTGCCCAGGTGTCGTAGGACTGAGCTCGCATTTTGACTCCGTAGAGCATGTTCGGAAACTCCTCCAGGTCATAGCGATATCTGAGATAGATCATGGAACAAATGTAATGATTAAAACACACAAACAGGGCTGCAACTAAGAATTATTTTGGTCAAACTGTTACTTCTTTCTACTTCTATAAACTCTCTTATTGCAATTCAAAAAATGTTCTTTATGCTCAGATTGTGTTAAAAAAAAGCTGAATCTCAGTTCCTCAAATTAGACTTTAGAGAGAGTAGTGAGCCCCAAAAGAAAAGTTCCATAATGCAGCTTTAAATGTCCTAAAAGAGGCAGAATTCACCTGAGACATTTGCTGCCCATCGCACAGTCACAGAGTTCGTTGGCGTGGTGGAGACAGACGAGTCGATCGGGCTGCAGGAGCAGGTCAGGGCCGAGAGGAAGCACGTGGTTTTACATTTATGACACTGACGCTCGTCATCGGGAAGCAGCTCGAACACCTCCTGCTCCGAGGGACAAACCCCCTGGATAGAGACAAAACATAAGTAAAATAAAAGGCAAACTTGTGACTCTAGGCTGGGATGATACTGACATTATGCTTGAAGATTATCATGGCCAAAATAATTGCAATTAACGATTATTATATCAGGATAATTATTAAAGTTGCTGACAGTTTAAACATGGAACTTATTCATAATATATTAAAACAACATCATAATGAGTCATATCCAGAACATTTTTAAACACTGTGTTATAAATACTGTACTTTGTTATCAGAGAAAACAATTATGATTTAGCAGATATAAGTATGGATGAGCAGGGCCGTCAACTGAAATTTGAGGGCCCAGGGCAATAAATCTCACCGTCTGATACAAATTAATAGAAAGAAAGTCCAGTTCTGGGCCCCCGGGGATAACAGACCCCTTTGTGGACTCCCCTATTGATAAGTCATTTTGTTCTGCACATTCTGATGACTTAATGGCGGTTTATCTTTGTTGGCAATCATCACGATTATATAAAATGTCCCTGTTTATTGTCCCATCCTTAGTTAGTAATAAATAAAATCCCACACATCAGCACATCGCTCCAGTCCTTTTATCTCTTCATCACTTCCAGTTTCTTTTAAAGTTGATGTTAAAATGTCATTGTTTGTTTTTAAATCCAGGCTCAAAACATATTTATTCAGACTGGCTTTTAGCACTTAGTAATGCAGTGACACTGTACAATTTGTTTTTATTAAGTTGTTTAATGGTTTGAATGTTCTTCTATTGTGTTGGTTTTGTTTTTATTGTTGTAAAGGACTTGATAAATAAAGTTTGATTAGTTAATTTCACCCTTTGTTCATTGTAAACCCCAAATATAGGTCTAAAACTGCTTAAAATTTTAAAATGTGTCTATTGGCTTGTTCAAAATGGCTGTTTTCTCTGCTCCTGGTTTCAGGGTTTAGCATTTTTAAGACCCACAAGCACATACAGAGCTGTGGGAAAATGTGCTATAAGATACGTTCCAAACTGATTTTTGCCTTGAATAAAACACTGAAATATGTGCGAATTATTACTCAAAATACAACAGAGTGAGTTAGTATTTATCAGGGAGAACAGCTATGATATGAGTAAAAGTTCATGTTGTTTTTGCATAACAAGTCTCCTTTAAAACAGACCTATAAAAGTTGTATTTGGAGTGATTCATTATTTTCAAGACGCCATTTTGCCGATCAACTCCTGTTTTCACCTCCACTGGTCCACTCCCACTGTGACGAACTGACTCCAATTTTATGTTTCGTTTTAGATGAATATTGTGATTTAAAATGTGTAAATTGTAACATAATGATGACAACTATATCACAGGCTCAGATATTTACATTCAAAGCAAAACAACACAAACCATTTCCTGCACTGCCTGTCGCAGCTGGGTTTCCTCTTTCATCATTTCTCCCAACTCTTTGAAAACTGCAGCCGCCAGTTCGACATCCAGGCTCTCGGGATCAGCGGCCATTTTACACAGCAGCTCCTCATGCGAAAAGACACAGTATCGATGGAGTCGTCTGTAATGAGCCACGCACTGACGACCCAACGGCAACTAAAGACGAGGAAAAACATGGTCAAACAACAGAAATATTGACTGAAAGTTGTTGGTTTTATAGCATTTAATGAACCCATATTACACTATTTTCTAATCTCTGTTCTAATGTTGTTCCCTCATCACAAACAGACCTGGAGTTGTGTTTTTTTGTTTCATTCTCACATGTTTAACACACAAATCCTGCATATTTAGGCTTTTGAGTTCTTCTCTCAGACTGAAAACACTCTGTTCCACCTTGTGATGTCATCATGTGGTGATACAGGAAGTGCTCCACTGTGTTTTAAAATTCCATGAACCTTCACTAGAATCATTTGGATCATTTGAGGCCCGGAATTGCCACTTATCTCTACTGAATTAAAGGTAAAAGCTAAATATTAACGTGAAAACTACCACTTCATGACATTACAAGGTGGAACGGAGCATTTTGAGCTTTGGAGATGTTACAGATGAATAATAAAGTGTTACTCAAACATGCATGAATGAAACAAAACACAACTCCAGGTCTGTTTTTGAGGAGAAAACAGCATTAGAACATGACTTAAAGCTCATAAGAGTCAGTTTTGTGCAATATAGGACCTGTAAAAACTTTTCTTACCCAGTCTGCAGTGCAAAAGTTAACAGCCTCTGCAAAGTTGTAGCCCTGGTTGAAGCCACTGTGGTACGCCCTGGGAAACGTCACCACAAACTCCCCTGCGCACTGATTGGTCCCTAAACCTGGAATAAATACACATATACATATCAGAACTGAAGAAGAGACTTGGATGAGCAGCAGAACATCTTCACTCTTACAGCTTTTTGTCCAGTGACAGATTTGAACTTTTGGCTTTTACTCTGCACATATACACACGTTAAGTATAAACTAACCTGCCATGTGTGATCGTGAATCGATTTGCGATTTACGTGCATTTATAACTGTAAGGTTTAAGTTTTTAATTCTTAAGAAGTGACTTGGATGAGTAGCCAAACATCTTCACTCCTACTACACTTTTTTGTCCAGTTGATAGACATAGATTTTTTTCCTCACTTTTTAATTCTTACTTTTACGTTGCTTTTACTATTGTTTTTTTTTTTAATAGGGACAGGCCCATGTAGTAATCTTGTACAGGGAGGTAGACTTGCACAATACACACACAAGGATCGATATCATATTGACTGAGGCAATAATTAATATCACGACACTGTTCTCCATTTGACAAAATACATGTTCTTAGGTTAAATAAAGCAAATTTTATTAATGATTTCCTGTATCAAGTCCAAAATTACCATCGATTAAGTCCTGGTTTTGTCTCTATTAAGTTCTTATTTTGACAGTTTCTTTGTTTAACAGAAATGATTAAATCAAAAGGTACTTTACAATATCACAATACTGTCGATAACGCAGTTCTTAACAGCCAGATCCAACATCACGCAGCTCTACCAGGAGGGTTTTAAGATTACCATTAACCTCTTTCATTAATCTTCATTTATTTATTTAGTTTGAGTTCATTACCAACACAACAAGTCAGTGCATGTATCCAGTTCATGTAAAATATGTAAAACTTTTGCAAATGTGCATCGACCTCATTTAGCCCCGCCCCCACATTTTCTATAAACACAACTTTCTTTGTAGCAGCGCTTCCAGTTAAGTGGAAATCCTGTTCCTTTCAATGGAGAATTTGGGAAAAGTTTGGCACTAAAATATTATATAAGTCAGTTGGTTTGTGTGAAATGTTCAGTGTTTCTTTTCTTTCTTTCTTTCTTATTTGACAGGGACCATGTACAAATTCATTAATCTTACAAAGAAAAGATGATTTGTACCAGATTTAGCTACTGCTACTTTCCATGTGCAGTCCCTGGGCAGGTGAACACACATTAAAAAACACATTTCAATTAAACATTACAATATACAACTACCAATGTTTATGTGCAACGACAAGTCAACACTGAACCGATTCTCTGGAAGCTTTAAAAAGCTCTGTAGTCCCTATAAAATGTATTTTGCTCCAAACAAAATAATACAATGACGAATGACGATGACGGCGTCCATGGCGACTTCTGGAATAATATGGTTCTGTAGTTTAAACGCTCACAAACATAACGAGATATTTTGTTGTTTGAAAGTGCTGTGTGTATGTGTGTATATGGTAGTATGTAAAGCTCGGGTCTACACACCGGGACCCCGTGCTCCATGAGGACGTTGGGGTTCATGATGGTGACCAGCTGATGCAGGAGGTCGGGCTGAGAGTCAAACAGCTCCGGAGCCAGTTTCTTCATCATCACTGCCTCCAGCTCCTCTGCGGCCGAGGCAGGAACTCCGTACCACGTCTTTGGCTCCCCCCTGGAAACACATGTGTCAGTGGAGTTTAGAGTTTTATAGTGATTTAGTTAAAGAGCCCATGTGCTATTTTCTGATCTGTTCTAATGTTGTTTCTTCATCACAAACAGACCTGGAGCTGTGTTTTTTAGCACGACTTAAAGCTCACGAGAATCCTTTTTGTGGAATATAGGAGAAATATTACAATTTTATTCATGATTACTGACCAGAGCCAAACAACAGTTATCTGGCCAGTCAAAATCGCACAAAACTTTACAAAGACGTGTGGGTCTGGAGCTGTATCCTGTCCCTGATTCCAGAGGGAGAGACTGACAGGTGGATTAACCGATCAGAAAAACGCACAGGGGTCCAATGGGGTCAAAACAAACAAACAAGAAAAGAAAAACTCCAGCTGACAAACAGCATGGATTTACGCAGAATCAAGAGAAGCACTAAACTGTTATACAAAAGAAGTTATATATTTTTGAATGATACGAGAATATTTGAAAGGACATGTCTTCGCATTTGAGAGTCAAGTGATTCAAATTAGCGGCTCTGGTTGCACCGTTTCACGTTAGGACAGAGATTTGAGGCCCTTTAGGCTTCGGTTCCAGACTCTTCTGGATTCAAACCGACTGTGGGAGGGACGGGCTGGTCAGGCAAAAACAGCAGTGGATTCTTTCATTCACTTTGTCTAATACAGGAGTCTGCAACCACTCTTTGTTAAAACCTCCAGTGCGGCTCTTTAAAACCTCCAGTGCGGCTCTTTAAAACCTCCAGTGCAATTTTTAAAAAACCTCCAGTGCGGCTCTTTAAAGTCACTTACACCATGAAATACACCAGAATGCAGGAAATTGCATATAATTTGCTCAAAACCCTCTTTATAATGTGTCAATAGCTGCAAACAGTTGTCTTACTTCTTTTAAATTTATTTCACTTTGTCTTGTTACTTGTAAAAAACATGTGGTTCTTTCTGGCTTTCATTTGGTTAAAATGGGCCAGCGTGACTCTTTTGCTGTTAAAGACTGGTCTAATTGATCGTCATTGCTCTATGGGATGAGCCACTGTCTAAATGTTTAAGTGTCTGAGTTAATTTCTTTATTGTTACATCTCACTGATTTTATTCTGTGGAGTTCAATATTTAAAAAAATAAAAGATACAAACATGTGAACAAAAAAAACAGATCTTGACATGTGTAGTTCTCACCAGTGAAGGAAGTTGATGGAATAACTCCAGTGGTCCTCGATGTGCCAGCAGAAGGAGGAGAAGCACATGCCCACGTAGAGCCAGGGCACCTTCATCCCAGATATGTCCACGTTGATGTGAGCCAACACCGACTGCTCCAGTACGGGCATGTTGTTCAGGTTCCAGCCAGAGTTAGCGTAATCCTAAACGAGAAAAACATCGAGGTCACCATCAGCTACATCTAAACCTCTAAACCTGCCACGACACATCAAGAACTGTGGTACAGCAGTGTCAAAAATAGACAGAAAAGATTTTTGTGTAAGTGCCGAAACTGAAGAAGAAAAAAATCACATAAACGAGAACAAATATTTTATGAAGTTTCTGAATAGATTGAAATCAGAACTTTTTAATTTACTTATGGTGTATAGTATAAGAAAAAGTGTTTTAATTATTATTATAGCACTGAAATCAAAATACGCCTGTGTCTAATTATAAAGCTTTTCACTGTCTGATAATGAGGAAGGAACCCATCACTGTGATATTTATGAAAAAGCGGGTTGTCCATCACTGTCTGTTAGAAAAGAACAACACTGTATGAAATGTATCTATAAAAGACGACTTCAAAAACTCCCACAATGCCTCACCTGTTTGTTCATCATTGATACTGGAACATTTAATCCCAGATCACATGATGCATAAGACTAAAGACGAGCAGCAACAAAACCGAGACGAGAACGAGGATTTTAGCCGATTTACTTCACAAAAATGGAAAAAAAACTCCAATGAAAAGCTAAACCGGAGACTTTGGAGACACAAATCGAAATGTAATAATCTGTAAATGAACTTTTATCCACACACCTGCTCCTGTTTTTAATGGACATGCACATTTTAGTTAATATCTGTCTAAATTTACTTGCACTTGATTGTTTTGAGTTGCCAGACAAAAGGCCCAGGCAGGAGGGAGGCACAAGACTAAGGAGGGGAGACTATTTCAGTTTATTTTTGCTAATTTAGTTTGCTTATTTTGCCTATTTATTTCATTAATCGCATTCATAGTTATAATTATTTGCCTTATTGTTACTTTGCCTAGTAGTTAATAGTTTTAGTTTATCTTTTGGTGCACTACCGCCCTCTTGTGTTAATTTTGGGTTAGTCCTCATGTATTTAAACATCTGTTCTTGACTCTGGTTGGATTACTTTTTGGTTTTGGTTAATATTTTTTGTATTAATTAGAGCCTTTGTTAAGTTTATATTTAAACTTATTTTTACACGTTTGTCCCTGCCTTTCTGTTGTTGTACTTTGTTATCAGGTAAAGTAACAATGATCCAGAAGATAAATTAAGCATAAGTAACTTTTCTCGAAACATTCGGGTGATTTAAAGGCGATTATCTCTGTTGGCAATTATCACAAGTATAAAAAATGTCCCACAAATGATTATTGTTCACCCTTTTTATAACGACAAGAGAGTGCAAAACAAAGTCTAAATTTATACCATCTGTCATTTCTGAGCAGGTTGATGATGTGGTACTAACCTCTTCATCTCCCAGCAGCCTTCTCTTTCCATCTCTGATCGGAAACCCACTGGCCCACATCTTTGGAGCTTATGTCTGCTCCATACTCTACGATCACGTCCTCCTCGATGCTGCTGACGAGGCGCCAGAACTCTTTCTCCACCAGCTCTGTGGGCACCATCTGAAACAAACACATCCATTACACCGTCTAATGAGGTTCATCTGGTTTTCCGTTAATGCATCTTAAATTATTTTCCAGACCAAGTTTAGTTTGTTTCATCTCTGACAGTTTGGCCTGCTCACTAGCGCCTCAGAGTGGTCACGTGATGTTACAGTGACGTGCGAGATCAGCTGATTTAAACAGGTTTTTGCTGCCGTCTTTTTCTACCGGTGGAGGCAGGACGACAGCGCCATCTGCAGTCCCAGTCCCAGGTGTGTGACAGTAAAAAGGCCCCTCCATCCCAATTTCAAGTCCCGTGGGCACATTTCTGTATTTCCATTGCCTCCTTAATCCAGTGACGTTGCTCGTTGTTCTCTGTCCCCATATGATGTTTGCTCCATCCCAGTTTATAATGTGGTCGTCGTCTCATTAACAATGGTAAAAAAAAGGTTGATCGTACACGTCACAGCAGCATCACGTGAAAACTCTGAGGAAGACCCATAGATATACACTGCCTGGCCAAAAAAAAAGGTCACACACTAATAGAATTGTTTTGCCTTTAGCTTTGATTACGACACCGTTTCTGCAAGGTCACCTGATTTATTTCCATCCAGTGTTGCATTCATTTTTCTTGCAGATGTTGCATTAATGATGGTCGAGTCTGACGCTGCACAAAGCTTCTCCAGCACAAAGATTCTCAGTGGGGTTAAGGTCTGGACTCTGTGGTGGACAATCCATGTGTGAAAATTATGTCTCATGCTCCTGAACCACTCTTTCACAATTTGAGCCTGATGAATCCTGGAACGTGCCTGTGCCATCAGGAAAAGAAAATCCCTTTGAGGAATAACCTGATCATTCAGTATATTCAGGTGTCAGCTGACCTTATTCTTTGAGCACAGACTGTTGCCGAACCTAGACCTGACTCGTATGTATAGGCTCGGACATATCTGCTTAGTTAAATCCACGTGGAGAGTGTAGTTATCTTTGGGTCTATAGCTAACCTGCTAGCTGCTGCGTTACAAATAGGAAGTGATCATGGGCTGCGCTTCTGGCTTCATAACTTTCAAACTGTGGGCCCCTACGCTCTGATACTCACAGTCGTAACTCCAAATATGAGACTCGGGTCCAGATTCACCCCTATAACTGCTCTAGCCTCGATGAGCTTCATTCGACTGGAGCCAAACGCTGTGGGTGCAGTCACGCTCGCCCAGTCCACTTCTTTTTTCCAGTCTATATCAGCCGTCCCCAGCCTGTACCGGTCCATTACGCAGTTGCTACCAGCCGCACAAAAACAGTAAATAATTTATCAGCGACCGCATCTTCTCCGACTTAACTTTTGCCTGGTCCTCGTGACACGCTAATAAGCTCATCGGTAGATATATAATGAAAAAAGGACCCGACGAACTGCACGACCAATTTGTGAGTAAACGGGGAGAATCGAGCCCGTCTGTGCAACAAGAGGTTCACTGGCAATTCCAACATCCTGTCTGTGTGAATCAGACTTTTCTGTAGTGACGCAAGCAAGACAAAATGACGGAGCAGACTGGACATAAGAAACACACTGCGGGAGTCACTGTCTCTCATCACTCCTCGATGAAACCATCTCATGGCAAAGAAACAAGCGCAGGGCTCCCTCTGATTCAGCAGTATGGTTAGTTGTAATTTTTTTATGCACTTAACTGGTGGAATGGCTGGTCCGTGAAAATAAAACCTGCATTCTTCTGGTCCATGGTGGAAAAAAGGCTGGGGAGCAGTCCTAAACTGTCAGGTATGAAAACAAACTAAACCTTGGTCTGAAAATCTCTTGAAATACATCCATTCTACATATGCTGTTGTAGGCCTGCACAAACCTCAAACACAAGGTAATATGTAATTTAATACGACTTACATGAACCGGCATGTTGAAATAATCAGACTTGAACTGATCGGCCCCATCCCCAAAGCTCTGCAGCGTGTACTCCCTCACCGCCTGCTCAAAACCAAAGGCCTCCCTGGGTTTACTGCACTCCTGTGGAACAAGAAGGACCATTCACACACCAGTTAGATAAGAGTAAGTCACATGGCAAGACAGTTCTTAATACCCTAAAGCAGTAAAAGACCCCCTCTTTAACTGCTAACACATATTTAGATCACCATGTTATTGTGTTTATAGTCTTATATTTGCCGAAAACAGCGTATTAACATATTTTATAAGATTCACTTTCACTTCTGTCACTCCCTCTTCACAGCGCTAACACATCACAGTCAGCGAGCAACCCACTAACGAAACTACTGCACATCACATCAGTTTTGTCAAGTTGCTGTGTAGTTTTGTATCATGTTTTTTGTATATTTATGAAGAACAAGCCTGTGGGAGCGTTTGTGATGTAGGTTTGTAATGAGGGTTTGAACAAGGCTCGGGAGAGATCGATAAATTACTCAAACATGCATAGATGACATCTAAAACCTCTTCAGCTGTGTTTTTGAAGAGGGAACAACTTTATAACATGGTAGAAAGCTTAAAAATATAGCTTTAGCACAATACTCCCTCTTTAATACATGTAAATATCCATATTCTTCAAAATCTTATGCTATTTGCAAGGAATTAAACCTCTAGAAACTTCTAAAAAAAACATATTAAAATAGTGTAAATTGAGTTAAAGTAAAATACCACTGCAGAAACAGACCAGGAGCATGTTAGCACAATATTGGTGCAAGGTGATGATAAAGGTATGACTAAAAAAAACAGTTAAAAGAGCTCCCTAAACTAAAATCAAAAACTAAATTTAAACTAAAATCCTTCTCAAAAACAACCTGTGCTATAGACTGGCAAAACGAAAATCACACGTCCTCGTCACAAACAGCCGAAATCTGCAGGGTTTGTGTGTTAAACATGAAACAAAACACAACTGAAAACAGTCTGTTCCACCTTGTGATGTCATCATGTGGTAATACAGGAAGTGCTCCACTGTGTTTTTAAACTCCACACACCTTCATTTCTAGAATCATTTGGATGATTTTAGCCCTGGAGTTGCCAGTCTCTGCTGAACTAAAGGTAAAAGAAGCTGTTAACTTGGAAACTACCACTTCATGACATCACAAGGTGGAACAGAGCGTTTTGAGCTTTGGAGGTGTTACAGACTAATAATAAAGTGTGACTCAAACATGTGTGAATGAAACAAAACACAACTCCAGGTCTGTTTTTGAGGAGGTAACAGCTTTATAGCATGACTTAAAGCTCAAAAGAGTCTATTTTGCGTAATATAGGATGTTCAAAGAGGCAATAAGTGACATTTATATACTCCGTGAAGTACAATTATTCAAATGTAATATCTACCATCGTAATATATCAACCAAATCTCTGGGAAACACTGTTAGTTTGTACCTCTGCAACACATTTCGGCACCTCCAGTCTCCCTTTGGCACGTCCTGTAGTGGAGGGATGAGGCAGAACGTGTGGTAACTGTCGTCACAGCCGTCGCACAACAGGAGCCGATCCTCCTCGTCCCCGCGCCCCGCACACCAGGCAGAGGTACAAGTCGATCTGAGTAAAACACAAGCGCATCGTCATCGTCACACACGCCGTCATCATGATCATTACAGAGGGACAGGATGTCACTTTTCTGCTGGTCTCCGTGGAGATGTTGTGTGTATGCGACATGTGTGTTTATGTATGTGACTTATACAACACTGACCATTGTGAAAAATAAAATTGAACCGAATTATTGCACTGCCTGTAATGTTTCACTGTAAAGCATTAAACATATTACACTGCTGAATAAGATCTTGAAATACATACCCTGTTATTGTGATCGCCTCTCCACAGATCTGACCTGTAACCTGGCGGCGTCATTACCGTATTTTCCGGACTATAAGTAGCACTTTTTTTTCCCATAGATTGGCTGACGGTGCGACATATACTCAGATGTGATTTATGTGTGAAATATGTTTTTTTTCTCCATTATTATGCATTTTTTGGCTGGTGTGACTTATATTCCAGTGAGACTTATACTCAAGTGTGACTTATATGTGAAATACGTGTTTTTTTTTTCTTCATTATTAAACATTTTTTGGCAGGTGCGACTTATACTCCAGAAAATACAGTACTTGTTTCAGTGGAGATGTTATGCAACAAGTTTAATGCCTTACTGTGGAATATTCCAGGCAAAACAGTACAACAATCTCCATAAAAACAAGCCGGACCCCTCACGAGAAAAGTTACTTAGTGCACCGTCTAAACTATTTAAAATTGAACTTGTACTTACAAAGTTGACCTCCAGGGTTTCTTTACGTGGTCTCATTTTGATGGCGAAGGCCTGGGCTTTTAGGTAGCGCTGCTTTTTGCTGTAACCGTCGTCTAAAACAACATGGAACAGTATCTTATAATGTGAACATGAAACAGAGCCTGGTTTCATATTGTATTGTGTTATGTTGTATTAATGAGCGTTACCAGTGGATACAATTTCCAAGCCGACCATCTTGGGACTTGCGCCAAAAAGCTTGATGCCTTTTGGATCCTTGTTTTCTCTCTGTAAAAGCAGCAGCCAAGAGTCAATATAGAAATAATCAAGTACAGTGGTTCCTGGTTTATTGCAGGGGTTATGTTCTGGAAATAACCCGTAATAGGTGAAATGAGCAAAGTAGCTTTATTTTTTACAAATATTCTATATGTTTCTTGGCTGTAAAACCCCTTGGCTGAGGGACTGCAGACCACTGTGTTCTGCGTCCTGATTGGCTGAGGGACTGTAGACCATTGTGTTCTGCGTCCTGATTGGCCGAGGGACTGTAGACCATTGTGTTCTGCGTCCTGATTGGCTGAGGGACTGTAGACCATTGTCCATCAGTCTCCTCCGTGTCTCCTGTACAGTACAGAATGTGTCAGACAAATTTACATAAATGTTGGATCGCAGTGTGACTCTGAAGTGCTGTATGTTTGCAAGTTTTCTCCCCGACAAAACCCACAATGTCGATGAAACATTCTGCACCGACAAAGACACCGACGAAGGTTTGAACTTTGTGTTTAAACAAGAGAGAAATGTGAGAAAATGTTAATGCCTGTGTGAGAAAAGTGTATAAAGTGTGTGGTGAGGGGTTTTACAGCCAAGAAACAGAGAATAATTGTAAAAAATAAAGCTGATACTTCATGAATTTTGTCTATTGCGGTTTATTTTTAGAATGTAACCCCCACGATAAACAAGGGAGCACTGTAGTCATTTTATTCATCAACATGTTAAATCCATTCACCTCAGACTTGAGGCGCCGGGAGCGTCTCTCTGCTGGAGGCCTGTCTTTGGTTTGAGCTGCGTCTCCACCGTCTTTGTCTTTCTCTTTGTCTTCGTCTTCATAAGGCTCCTCTTCCTCCACGGTCTCCTCTCCAACGCCTTCATCCACATCCTCAGCCTCATCTCCCTCCTCGTACAAGCGCTGGATGCCCTGGTAGAAAAACATTTAGATATAGTGTCATTACAACCTGGAAAGACTCAGACAGACATGAAAGAAAAGTATTCACAGGCTTTACTGAATGAATATCTTTGGCAGAAGACATTGTGATGAAGAGAGTGGAAGGTTTGGACGTTTAGGAGGACGATATTTAAATTTGGCGTCACGATTATCAAGGCCAAAATAATTATGATTAACAATTATATCCCGATAATAAGTTGCTGACTGTTTAAAAATGTTATGGATATGAATAATTATCATTTTAATGTTCTGAATAAAATTATGAAGGCTGAGGAGCAGGTGAACTCTGGAGAAGAGGGGAGGCAGATGGGAGTTACGCTTGTTCATGTTTAGTTCACATATTAAGACTTGAGTTACTTAGCACAGGTGGGTCATACTCAGTAATACAAACATTTACTTGAGGACCTTTTGTTCTTTTATACAACTGTATCTCTCAGTAGTTCTCAGACTTTTACTCCGACTTGAGTAATAGTTATTATCATTGTGAGTGTAAGTGAGTCTAAAGGCTTTATGTGGTGAGTTTTGAGCGTTTGTGTTTCTTGTGGCCCTCGTCCAACACTTTGAGGGAAAAAAAAAATATTTAAATATATATTTCTGTTATGTTCATATTTACTCATTTGTTTAGTCTAATTTGCTCTCGTTTACCTTAGCACCTTTTCTGTTTCTGGTTTAGTCTGTGGGGCTTGGAGGAAACAAGTGGGTGGTTCACGTAGACCAGAATGCACCTGGGTTGGGTCTATGGTTTTTACCAGTCGGCTGGAGAGGCAGCAGGTTGGCCTTGCTCGTGTAAGTTTGTTTGCTGCTCAGATGGAAATAAATCTATGGAAATGCATCTCTGGACCTGGACATTGATTTTGTTATGTTTTATTGCATAAACCACGTCCCCATCGAGTCCGAGTGAATATTTGAGGTATATTTAGTCCACAGGCTGTATAAAGAAGTGGACTAAGTGAGTGTGACGTCACCCACAGCGTTCAGGTCCAGTCAAATGAAGCTCATCAAAGCTAGAGCAGTTAGAGCGGCTGATCTGGAGCAGAGTTACATATTTGGAATTCTGACCACAAGTATCATAGCAACCAAAGAGCCAATCAGGAGCAAGGCTGTTGAAGGTAACGCAATGTGTGTGTGCAATGTTGAACGTTGCGATTCAAAGTAATAAAAAGAAGTGCGGGATGCGCAGGTGGTCGGCTGGGAGCAGGATGCGCCAGCACCAGCTTCTGGCGTGCACGAGCTTTTAAAGGTGCAGTGCGTCAGGCCCTTGACCCACGCACCGGGACTGCGCCAACCAACTCCACCTGAACACAAAATAACGCACGGCAAAACATCCAAGGATGGGGCCGTGACACAGGGAGCGAGCACATAGCAACGCTGTCCAATCACCCTGTTGCTAACACTAGTGGGAGCGACCTTTGGGAAAGAAAGCGCCTGATTTGTCTGTTATTAATGTTCACATCTTGATTTACAGACACAATAGTGAAATAAAACACCAGGATCATGTAGAGGGTTAATACGAACATTTAAGATCAAAATGACGAGTCTGACAGCAGCAGTCAGAGAGAGGGGACTCAGTTTTTTCAATAGAAAGTGAATTGGAGCCGGGTCAATGGAGCCGGAAGCGAAGCCCATGATCGCTTCCTGTTTGTAATGCGGTGGCTAGCAGGTTAGCTATGTCCATTTATATAAACAGTCTAGGGTTTAGTCCTGAGTTTGCTTACTACTGTTTTTTCTTGTTAGTTTTTTCGCTGATAAAGTGTCATTACCACCACCAAACTCTTAAACAAATTGATGGGAAACATTGCCACCAACTTGCAGAAGAAGCCATTACACGCAGTTGGCCTAAAAGACTCTATAATACATTTTGTTTTGCCTCGTTTTTGCTTTTAATCTGTTCACTTCTAAAAGAAAATAGGCATTTTTGAGTGTGTTGGTTGCGCACAGTCTTTTCTGTGAGCTGTAAAATGATTTATTTATAGGTCTTACCGTTAAAGTGGCCCCAGACTCAAAGAGCTCATAGGGATACAGGATTCTCTCATAATGGGAGCGCAGTAGCGTCCCCAGTGCCTTTCCCCGGTGGAAAACCCATCCGACTGGCCACTTTAGACCACAGCTTCTCTTTACAAACGGTCTCAAAGCCTCCTTCAGACGACACGATCTGTAAAGAGAAATACCATGAGTGAGAGGTGAGAGCACAGAGTTTTAAAGTAACAGGGCTTTATGTTTTTAATGGTCACATTTTTATAGCTTTTCTACCTTTCAAGGCACTCAAAGAGCTTTACAACAAGGAACCAGTCACCCATTCACACACACATTCATACACCAGTGTACGCAGACACTGGGGTGAGGTGGATTAAGTGTTTTGCCCAAGGACACAACAACAGCATTCATCTGTGAGCGTTGGAATTGCCCCGCCAACCTTCAAGTCAGTGAATCTAACCACTCAACCAACGATGTTTATGTAGAGAGCAGGATTTGAACCGCCCACCTTCAGATGAGTGGACGACCACCACACCCAACCAACTGAGCTACTGTCACCCTTTTACCTTGCTGAGTTGATACAAGTCCAGATTTTTTCTCTCAACATGAGGAAATCGGAGTTTGGATCCTTGCAACTCCCAGAACTTAGCGATTTGATCCAAAAAGTTGAGCTTAACACGAGTGAGGGCCTGTATAAGAAAGTGGAGTTAAAATTTAAGTGAAGCAAGTGAAACCAAATCACTGTTTTCTTCAAGCATTTCTGACACTTTGCAAAGGGAACGGAGGCTTTACGATATGAGAAAAAAAGCCATATTTTAGACCTATGTTTAGCACTGCGATAACTACATTATTGTGACATTTAAATATGCTTTTTTTGGTTGAATAAGTTCAGTTAAATTAAAGCAAAATATGTATGTCTTCATTTAATAGTCAAATGGTGTCAAAACAAAACTAAACCAAGATCAATCCAAGTATAACTTTAAAAGAAATCATGAATAAAATATGGCTTTTTTGTCCATTTTACATTAATTTCTGTAAAATTCAGAACGTTGTGTTGTTGAAATAAAAAATATATTTATTTTCTTGTGATACTGATTATTGTGTCAGACAATACATCTAATACAATGTTCTTAAGACTGTAACGGATTCATAGATGGGATCATTCTGCAGGAAGCTGGTCTGTACGAGAACCACATATTTGTCACATATTTTACATTGAAAACTGAACATTACACAGTTATTACAAACAGTCATTCTGTAAAAACTCACTTCTAGTTCATTGAGCCGCTGAACTCTTGGAGTGAATCGAAAGTTGCGTACATCACAAGCGAAAGGAGGCTGCCAGTCCTGGTTCAAAACAAACAACAGTCACACATTTAGGCCTGTTCCGATAATCACTGCATCGACTTATCGTTCAATATATGATTTAATTCTATTTTATTTATAGAGCACATTTAAAATACAACTTAAGCTGCCCAAAGTGCTTCACATAAACAACAAAAGACAATGACAGCTAGAATAATATATTCTGGGGCTCAATATTTATCGTGTGCATATTTTTTGCCAGGGATAGTGCCGAGGTTTTGGTGTTGTTTATGTAATACAGTAAGATTTGAGCTGTAGAGGATGAAAAAGGACTTCCAGGACTGATTATTGGTTCTTTCTACTGTTTCTTTGCTGTAGCTCCTGTTTTTTAATGATACTGTATTTTTAAGTATACATGTATTTGAATTATCCGTTTTTATTCTTATTGTGTCAGTGGCATAAAGTCGTTTTCAATATTATCGTTTATCGTGATATTCTTCTGTAGCGATATATCTTTATATCTTATTTTCCTGTGGAAGGAAGGTAGTGACTGATTATAATGGAGAATTTTGCATATCAGGTTGTATTATTATGAGCATGTGGGTACAGTGACCGCCTGTCCCTCTTTTGGCTGCTCCCACACAGTCATTTAAGGGGCATTCACACTTGCACAAACACTATATTAAAACTGAGACTAAAATGGAAATAAATTTGCACTAAACCTTGACTGGAGCATTGTGCACTAAAACTATACACACAGTCTAACAATACTACAATTCCTAACCTGATTTTTAGTCAATAGAATGTGATTTTTAACATTAAATCTTTTATTTTATTCCCATGTGTCCTTATATCTGGTGTAACCCTCAGTGTCATACTCTCAGTAGGTTCTAGTGGTCCGTGTGTGTGTATATTAGTCTATGTTTTCTTATACTTGCTCTGATACAGCTCGGATCATTCGAAACATATTCAGGAAAGTTCATTTCTGTCCTGTAAATGTGACTTTTTTAGCATTAATAACCTCCTCAAGTCAGTATCTAGTTTTGATACTTGTTTTAGTATCAAATTAGTATCTGACTTTCCCAGGACCCGGACCGCCTGGAAGGACTATGTCACTCAGCTGCCTGGGAACGCCTTGGGTCTCACTGGAGGAGCTGGGGGACGTGTCTGGGGTGAGGGAAGTCTGAGAGTCTCTGCTTAGACAGCTGCCTCCGTGACCCGAAGAAAATGGATGGATGGCTAGTATCTGACTTTCGATACTTTTGACAACTCAACTGGATTAGAACTAGAACAGAACTAAACTACATGCACATCAAGACTAAACTCAAACCAAATAGAACAGACGTGAAGCGCCTGTCAATCAGTGTAGAATGAATTTTATAAAGTGAGATTTACAAAGAACACATGATTTAAAAACGTTTTTGGTGGTATTAGCATTCCGGGTTATAATATTTTTTTCCAAATTTCTCTGCTAAACATTAAAAATCATATGGTGTTTATTAGTTATTATCTATGGATTTACATTTCTGAAGTCTGTCTCTACATGTTCCCCCTTTTTCTACTCAAGATCAAACTCATAATTAAGGTGGTGACCCTACATTTGAGCAAAGGACACTATTTTGGAACCTATGATGCGTCTACCACAAAGCATAAGCCCCTGCTGAGATTTACACACAAATGAAGTGCTGTTTCATCAGTCTTACCTCTGGGGGGCGTATCTTGCAGATCCCAGTCTCTTCTCAGCACATGGGTCTTATTTATTGATAAACCCCCAAGGATCAGAGAATTCCTCCCAGCTGGGTTCAAAAACAGACACTCTGGAGGAGCCCAAACTCAGAGAAAGCAGACTGATGCTTGGGTTTGTGCAGACAGAGCTGGGCACGTTTACAAACACATGATCATATTTCCGGTACGTTTTGTCCATATGCTTTTTGTCTCTTTATTACAGAGCGGATTCCCCATGGTGCACAGTGATCCTTGTAGTGTACTGACCAAAATCCATGCAGCTAAAGTTTCACACACAGCGTAATCAAGTCGTATTTCCCTGACTCCAAACACAAACACCGAGCAGGGTTTAGACTGATATGGATGAATGAAATGGCAGCTGTGACTGTGTGCAGCCCTCTCCAGCATCCCACGGTCCTAGTCCTCCTCTCCAACACTGCACAAAGTCCCCTGAGTTTCCAAAGTTGATCCATACAACACAAAAACAAGTGTCTTTGGTGGTGTTAGTTGTGTCATAGTGATGCAGAGAGCTCACTCAGGTCAAGATGAGGCGCAAACACAACAATCAAGCTCCTAGTTAGCCGCAGAATACAGACTGATCAACGCAAACTATTTCACCCCCGATAAAGCTCATTTTATATAATAAATTACAATTTTGAGGCTCTGCGCGGGTTTAAGAAACTCACGGATGAGACCAGAAGAAGCCGTGTAGTGAAGGTGATTCACTCTGTACACACACACATACCCATTCAAGTCGATGCGCTGACATTAGCCGTTAGCTTAGCCGCTACAATTAGCTTAGCTCCTTCTCTCTTTCGCAGACAGCGCTGCTTTAGTGCACTGTTTACGACTTCATCCGCGGTATTTCGCATTTTTTATCGTGGTTCTATAAAAGCTGTGGCAGTTCTTGATTCAGTTTGGCACAGTAAGATATGAGTATTCCACCGTCGCATCTGTACCTTTGACTGCGTTAGCTGTTAGCTCCTCCGTTAGCCGGTTATGCTCGCGTCGTTAGCCCACAGTTGAC
>JAIEZT010000054.1:2794983-2929983 GCA_019594935.1 Periophthalmus modestus
CCTCACATACAGTATAAAGTTTCAGACCATAACAAAATAACCAAACATTACCAAACAGATAACCAAGCAATGTCCTATGAGTCAAATATATAATAAGGGGCGCACTTTGAGCGAGCAACAATATAATGTAATAAATAATGTTGGTTTTTTTAAATTTAAAACTTTGATCAAATGATTTTCATTTTTAATCTGTCCATGTCTGATTTCATTATCTGTCAACAGGGGATTTCTAGTTCTGTAATACAACCGTACTTCAGCTTAGATTACAGTTTTTTTCTATGGACAAAATCTCACTGCACATTGACTTCAAACCGCTCACACACTGTACCTCCATGACCTGCAGGAACCTCTCCTCTGAGGGCGGGTGCGTGGCTGGAGGATCCTCCAGATGTGCTGGGTCTCGTCCAGGGACACCTCCAGCAGGTCCCCCACAGCATCATGAGCTCCTCCAGCTGCGCTTTGGCCTGAGGGGACAGCTCCAGCACCCGGGGCTCCAGGCTGCGCGGGACAGGGGGGACTTCCGGGGCTGCTTACGAGGAGTGCTTACGTCTGAAACAGGTCAGACAAAGAAATCAGGGTTTTAAAAGAGGAGGGGGGTATCAACTCAAGTTTTGTGAATCTCAAACAGACCAGTGTACACCATTGTTCTGGTGTCTGAATGTGCCGATAGTAAAAGCCAAAAGCTAAATCTGTCAACAAAAAGTAGTAGGAGTGAAGATGTTTGGCTGCTCATCCAAGTCACTTCTTCGATTCTGGTCAGATCACTGCTGGACACTGACTTATATCCGTCTCAAGGAAGGAGCCAACTACACTGAAACTCAAAACAGCTTTATAGGCTAGGTCTAATGAGCTAAACTAAGTGTGTTTTGTGCCTAGGTGATAATTAGCATAATAATTCAGCTCTTAATGGGTGTTTTCACTCCAATTAGCATCCTGGCTAGCTCTGTTGTTTCCTTTGTTTCCTTTGTTTGCTTTGGGTTTGAAGATGGAGTTATAGATGGGGGGGGGGGATGATGTCTAAGGCCCCCATTCTTATTCAAGGAGGATTGTCTTTTCTAATAAAAAACAAAAAACAAAACAAAAAACGACTCTTTAACTCCTCCCTCAAACCATTTCTTTTCTCTGGCTAAGACCTGTACCTCACTATCTTCAAATGAGACGTGTTGTGAGTGAGTTACTGGTGGTGGTAGGAGAGGCAAATGGCAGATATGACGAAGGCAAGTGTGTTCATATCTTACTCTGAACACAGGACTTGGAGGCAGAGGAATAGGCATGCTCCGCACAGAAGGAGGGCGTCGTGGTCGGCCACATGTGACTGACAACTTCCTCCGATTTAACTGGGATCTCTTCATCACAGAAGAGGTACGGCTTCACCTCCCCAGGGTCCTAAACAAGAAGGTTTTATTACCATCAGAAATCGAGGTTTTGAGGTTTGGCATCCCATAGAGAAAATGTGAAAGAACAGTAAGAAAAAGTAAGAATCTAGGACTAAACAAGGAGTGCATGTAGATGAACAGACCTTCATGTCATAACCATAGGTCTCCCGGATGTCTTCATCTGAGTCCGTCTCCTCATCGTCGTAGTCCACAGACGGCCGTGGAGACGTGGCTCTGCTGAAACCCGACTGCTGGAAAGTCTGAATGTGACCCTGAAACAGACAAGACGAGGACATGGATTATAAACACAAAGCCACTCCAACTGTATATAATTGAATTTACAGTGGTTTAACTAAAAGGTGAGGCCCTCGGGAAAATGTGTTACTCATGTGTGCCCTCTTGTGGAGCCTTTGACATTTACATTCTAAAGTAAAAGTGTGTTTGGTGAGGCACTTCATTTACAACATTATCACGCAGTATATGTATGTAATACCTGTAGATCAGGGTTAGCTGCTGCCTTCTGAAGCTCTGCGTTGATAATCTTCTCAGTCTTCTCTCTCTTGCTGCTTGCTCGACCATGCGTTGGCTCAGCACAGACAGTTTTGCCAGGGCAGAGGACAGCTCCTCTGTGGCCAGAGACTGCCGTGCCCTGTCCTGTATCAGTGAGATCAGAGTTTACATCATGAAACTGTATGATACACTCATTATGTCATAAAGAGCATTAGATTTGTACCTGCCAGCTCATGGCCCTCTCAGTGAGACACTGCAGAGCCTCCCCCTCAGGCAGACGCACAGGTAACTTCTGTAATAAAACTAACAGTGACAGAATGGTCTCCAGCCTCGGCCTCCGTGACCTTTGACACAGTGGACACAGGAACTTTGAGTCTTTTCCATTGCTCTGCCAGCCCACTCCCAGCTTCTTCTGGGGCCCGGTTTTAGGCAGAGGGACACACGCCCCGTGAAACCAGTCCTTACAACAGCTCACACTGCAGCATGAAGCCACTGGCCGTCTTTCGGCACAGGCAGAACTTCACCTCCTCAATGCGGTCGGCCATAGCCATTTTGGCCAAATTAGCAGCTCTGAGAGAATGTATGGCCTCTACTTCTTGTTGCTCTTTGGCTTTTAAAAAGCGCTGCTACGACAGTGGAGGGGTCTCGAACCTCCTCCAGACTCTCCTCCAGGTCACTCAGAGCCTCGGGGGTCCAAGCCTGCTCGTTCCTTCTCCATCAACTCTTTAACACGTTTACGTTTGCTTTTACTGTTTCCATAGATGCAATATCTACTCTTGGACTCAGGACCTAAGAGAAAACAGGACCAGGGCCAAGTTAAGTAGAGGATGCTGTGGGGCATTAAAAGTCAAAACCATTTATCTAAGAAGATTAAATACATTATCTCATAATAAGAATCATTAACCTGCAGTAGAGTGTATGTGGAGTTCTTTTTAAGGAAAGTGCGGGCGGTCCTCTCTCTCCACGCTCGAGCTGCAGACACCTGAGACTCCACCTGGACCAGAGGGTCTAATCGTACGGGGATGGAGCGGCCACGGGCCAGAAGACTCTCCAGCTGCTCCAGGTATGCGTAGCTACTGCCACTCTGTATGACACAAGGGGGTTACTCTTATGAACACATGATACAGCAGAGACAGTATTAGTGCACTACAAGTTTACTACCTGAATGGCATCCACTTTGAACGTCCACTCTCTGGCTTTCTGTAAAGCCTCCTGTAGAGCTAAAATATTGGGCAGGTATGCAGGGATATTCCTGGCTTCAAGCACGATGCTCTCCAGAGTCTCCATGCTATGGCGAGGTCTAAACCAACACACAGAACAGTTTTTACTCAATATTTATTCATTTGTTACTGGTGTAAATGTCTTTGATGCATCTTTATGACTATATATATGAAGATTATTACCGAGCCTGCAGACAGGCTCTGGCCTTGTCCTCCCAGCGCTCAGACACAGTGAGGATCTCCTGGAGCTCAGCCATGGCCTTCTCCACAGCGTGATGAGGAGCCCAGTCCCACACCAGAGTCTATCAAACGCTTCATGAGCTCCAGCGTCACTCTGTAGGGCTCAGCCAAGGTCACACGCACCTGGGATTTAGACACATGTAGATATGGACTTTAACCACTGAAACATCATAACGAGGAACAAAATTTTTCATTTTCATTGTATACGACAAAATAACTGTAAATTTCCAAAACACGAGGATCTTACTACAGGGAAGCTTTTTGTTCACACACAGGTAAAACAAGGAAATGTCCTCACGAGGGATATCGCGATAGGACATCACGTAGCATGGGAAGTTAACAATATCCTCTTATTATGTAAAAATTCACTCATAAACAGGTTAATATATCTGTCTTTCCTTCAATGTTAATGCCACTGGACATGTTTAAACTGAAAATACAGCTGTACTAAATGTGTTAAATGTGTTTCTTTGATTATATGCACAGCAGAAGGACGGGCAAAGCATGAGTGAGTTAGCTAAACTTTAATCTGTCTTTTCACTCATGCAGACGGTGTTTACTAGTGTTTCAGTAATTTTGAAGGTGACTTCTACCTACAGATCAAATCACAATTGCATTACTTGACAGAAAGAAAATCATCCTAAGTCTTGTTATAAAGTGATTTTAGTCTCCACAGCGGACCTCGTCCAGCCAGCGGGCCTGCTGCAGCTCCTGTTTGAGTCGGGGGCAGCTCGGGCAGCTCTACGTCCAGACCACTGCCCAGGTCCAACAGACTCTGCAGCTTTGACGAGTCGGGCATCTCGTCTGACAACGCCACCTGTGCCCGCTCATGGAAGTCCTCCACATTCTCCAGCAACTCCTGAAACAAATATTTGAACTGTTGGTGACCTGTTGAGGTTGTATTAATGTAATGGTCTAATTCTTTTCTTATGTTTAGAAGGAGTGCATCTGATCACACTTTCTTATTTTAATACTGTGTTTGAATGACTGTATTATTGGCACTGTATAAGGAAACCTGTTCCTTTTGTGTGATTTGTTACTTTAAATAAAATAAGATAAGATAAGATAAGATAAGATAAGCCTTTATTAGTCCCACAGTGGGGAAATTCCAGCATTGCACCGCACACATAGAGAACAGGCACACATAGAGAACAGAAGAAACAGGGTAATAGATAAATAGTAAGAAATAATTTAGGAAATAGATTCAAAAAAAAAACTCTAATATACACATATATATACATATGGATATACACAATGTGATTACTTTGAAGTTGATATGCTCTGTTACAGCCAGAATAAAGAAATACATTTAATAAAAATACAAGTACACAACGCCGTCGAGTAGTTTTACCTTAACTTGTCTGATCTGGCTGATGATGCAGGGCAGGCGGTAAAGCTGGTCCACAAACGCTTTTAAACTCATCTACTGTCAGTTTTGTGCGGTTTTTGCTACTTTCCGAGCGCAAACGAGTGCTGCAAAGATACACAAATACACATGGAAAAATGTTGAAAATCTAGAGCGCAAGATATGAGAAAACAAACAATTATGGCAGCACAAAATATACATATAAAGATCAGATATTTCTATGAGACTGGATAAATAATAGTGGGAATTCATAAACATTATTTCAATGTATTGGTTTTATTACAATTTCTGAGTTATCAATCATATTATACCCCAGCAGCTTTGAAGAATGGGTCAAAAGCATTTTCCCTTGCCTTATCTTATCAAAGAGCCTAGTCTCTAATATAAAGAATAAGATCCAAAAACTTTATTCAAATGTTTAACTAAGATGTAACAACAGGGAAAACTATGTCCTGTCTTGCTCCCATCGGGTCACACTGACGTTTTAATGACCATAATGAAAATTGTACATTATATTTTTTGCGTCACGGTGTAGTCATGACGACGCTCCACTGACTGTGCCTCTGTTTCCGTCCGAGCAGCAGCTGAGCGACAGAGGAGCAGGTCTCTGCCGCCTTTGACCATTTCTCTCAAACGGCGAAACAGAGCGTTCTCTGGATACTTCCTGTCCTCTGCGTCCTCCAGCAAGACTTTCAGCTCAATTAGATCTAAAAGAAAACAGGGACAAACCAATAATGATAAGGTAAAAGTGAACACAGAAACATGATTGGCAGTTCAGCAGTGCAGTGAGCTGTGAGTATAGTTTGAGATTTATATTATCACCTCAAACCTTTATCTGTTTTTTTTGCGAAATATTCAAATGTAACTGTCACTTTAAAAGCACATTACCTTTCTTGTTCTTCTGGTCTGCTCCTAAAGCCTCAGTGACTCTCTTTGCCCAGGTGTCGTAGGACTGAGCTCGCATTTTGACTCCGTAGAGCATGTTCGGAAACTCCTCCAGGTCATAGCGATATCTGAGATAGATCATGGAACAAATGTAATGATTAAAACACACAAACAGGGCTGCAACTAAGAATTATTTTGGTCAAACTGTTACTTCTTTCTACTTCTATAAACTCTCTTATTGCAATTCAAAAAATGTTCTTTATGCTCAGATTGTGTAAAAAAAAAAGGCTGAATCTCAGTTCCTCAAATTAGACTTTAGAGAGAGCAGTGAGCCCCCAAAGAAAAGTTCCATAGTGCAGCTTTAAATGTCCTAAAAGAGGCAGAATTCACCTGAGACATTTGCTGCCCATCGCACAGTCACAGAGTTCGTTGGCGTGGTGGAGACAGACGAGTCGATCGGGGCTGCAGGAGCAGGTCAGGGCCGAGAGGAAGCACGTGGTTTTACATTTATGACACTGACGCTCGTCATCGGGAAGCAGCTCGAACACCTCCTGCTCCGAGGACAAAACCCCCTGGATAGAGACAAAACATAAGTAAAATAAAAGGCAAACTTGTGACTCTAGGCCTGGGATGATACTGACATTATGCTTGAAGATTATCATGGCCAAAATAATTGCAATTAACGATTATTATATCAGGATAATTATTAAAGTTGCTGACAGTTTAAACATGGAACTTATTCATAATATATTAAAACAACATTATAATGAGTCATATCCAGAACATTTTTAAACACTGTTATAATACTGTACTTTGTTATCAGAGAAAACAATTATGATTTAGCAGAGATTAGTATGGATGAGCAGGGCTGTCAACTGAAATTTTGGGGGCCAGGGCAATAACTCTCACCGTCTAATACAAATTAATAGAAAGAAGGTCCAGTTCTGGGCCCCGGGGATAACAGAACCCTTTGTGGACTCCCCTATTGACAAGTCATATTGTTCTGCACATTCTGATGACTTGGTGGTTTATCTTTGTTGGCAATCATCACGATTATATAAAATGTCCCTGTTTATTGTCCCATCCATAGTTAGTAATAAATAAAATCCCACACATCAGCACATCACTCCAGTCCTTTTATCTCTTCATCACTTCCAGTTTCTTTTAAAGTTGATGTTAAAATGTCATTGTTTGTTTCTTAACGGCCTCGCTCCTTCATATTTGTCTGAACTCTCGTCTGTCCTCAGCTCAAATCGGGCTTTAAGGTCAAGAAACCAACTCTTGCTGGAAGTCCCCCAGAGTCAGGCTCAAACACTGGGGTGATGGGGGTTTTCTCTGCTGCCTGTCGGGCCCCAGACTTTGGGACAAACTGACCTGTGATTTGCCTGTTTAAATCCAGGCGCAAAACATATTTATTCAGACTGGCTTTTAGCACTTAGTAATGCAGTGACACTGTACAATTTGTTTTTATTAAGTTGTTTAATGGTTTGAATGTTCTTCTATTGTGTTGGTTTTATTTTTATTATTGTAAAGGGCTTTATAAATAAAGTTTGATTAGTTAATTTCACGCTTTGTTCATTGTAAACCCCAAATATAGGTCTAAAACTGCTTAAAATTTTAAAATGTGTCTATTGGCTTGTTCAAAATGGCTGTATTCTCTGCTCCTGGTTTCAGTGTTTAGCATTTTTAAGACCCACCACCATGTACAGAGCTGTGGGAAAATGTGCTATATGATGCGTCCAAACTGATTTTTGCCTTGAATAAAACACTGAAATATGTGTGAATTATTACTCAAAATATAACAGTAAGTAAGTTAGTATTAATCAGGAAGAACAGCTATGATATGAGTAAAAGTTCATGTTGTTTTTGCATAACAAGTCTCCTTTAAAACAGACCTATAGAAGTTGTATTTGGAGTGATTCATTATTTTCAAGACGCCATTTTGACGATCAACTCGTGTTTTCACCTCCACTGGTCCACTCCCACTGTGACGTACTGACATCGTTCTCCAATTTTATGTTTCGTTTTAGATGAATATTGTGATTTAAAATGTGTAAATTGTAACATAATGATCCACGGATGTCATAGATCACGACTATATCACAGGCTCAGATATTTACATTCAAAGCAAAACAACACAAACCATTTCCTGCACTGCCTGTCGCAGCTGGGTTTCCTCTTTCATCATTTCTCCCAACTCTTTGAAAACTGCAGCCGCCAGTTCAACATCCAGGCTCTCGGGATCAGCAGCCATTTTACACAGCAGCTCCTCATGTGAAAAGACACAGTATCGATGGAGTCGTCTGTAATGAGCCACGCACTGACGACCCAACGGCAACTAAAGACGAGGAAAAACATGGTCAAACAACAGAAATAATGACTGAAAGTTGTTGGTTTTATAGCATTTAATGAACCCATATTACACTATTTTGTAATCTCTGTTCTAATGTTGTTCCCTCGTCACAAACACACCTGGAGTTGTGTTTTTTGTTTCATTCTCACATGTTTAACACACAAATCCTGCATATTTAGGCTTTTGAGGTCTTCTCTCAGACTGAAAACACTCTGTTCCACCTTGTGATGTCATCATGTGGTAATACAGGAAGTGCTCCACTGTGTTTTTAAACTCCATACACCTTCACTAGAATCATTTGGATCATTTCAGCCCCGGAATTGCCACTTATCTCTACTGAACAAAAGGTAAAGGCTAAATGTTAACGTGAAAACTACCACTTCATGACATCACAAGGTGGAACGGAGCATTTTGAGCTTTGGAGATGTTACAGATGAATAATAAAGTGTTACTCAAACATGCATGAATGAAACAACACAACACCAGGTCTGTTTTTGAGGAGGAAACAGCATTAGAACATGACTTAAAGCTCATAAGAGTCAGTTTTGTGTAATATAGGACCTGTAAAAACTTTTCTTACCCAGTCTGCAGTGCAAAAGTTAACAGCCTCTGCAAAGTTGTAGCCCTGGTTGAAGCCACTGTGGTACGCCCTGGGAAACGTCACCACAAACTCCCCTGCGCACTGATTGGTCCTATAAACCTGGAATAAACACACATATATATATCAGAACTGAAGAAGCGGATTGGATGAGCAGCAAAATATCTTCACTCTTACAGCTTTTTGTCCAGTGACAGATTTGAACTTTTGGCTTTTACTCTGCACATATACACGCGTTAAGTATAAACTAACCTGCCATGTGATCATGAATAGATTTGCGATTTACGTGTATTTATAACTGTAAGATTTAAGTTTTTAATTCTTAAGAAGTGACTTGGATGAGTAGCCAAACATCTTCACTCCTACAACTTTTTGTCCAGTTGATAGACATAGATTTTTTCCTCCCTTTTTAATTCTTACTTTTACGTTGCTTTTACTATTGTTTTTTTTTTTAATAGGGACAGGTCCATGTAGTAATCTTGTACAGGGAGGTAGACTTGCACAATACACACACGAGCATCGATATCATATTGACTGACGCAATAATTAATATCACGACACTGTTCTCCATTTGACAAAAAATACACGTTCTTAGGTTAAAAAAAGCTAATTTTATTAATGATTTCCTGTATTAAGTCCAAAATTACCATCGATTAAGTCCTGGTTTTGTCTCTATTAAGTTCTTATTTTGACAGTTTCTTTGTTTAACAGAAATGATTAAATCAAAAGGTACTTTAAAATATCCCAATACTGTCGATAACGCAGTTCTTAACAGCCAGATCCAACATCACGCAGCTCTACCAGGAGGGTTTTAAGATTCTACCATTAACCTCTTTCATTAATCTTCATTTATTTATTTAGTTTGAGCTCATTACCGAACACAACAAGTCAGTGCATGTATCCAGTTCATGTAAAATATGTAAAACTTTTGCAAATGTGCATCGACCTCATTTAGCCCCGCCCACATTTTCTATAAACACAACTTTCTTTGTAGTAGCGCTTCCAGTTAAGTGGAAATCCTGTTCCTTTCAGTGGAGAATTGGGAAAAGTTTGGCACTAAAATATTCTATAAGTCAGTTGGTTTGTGTGAAATGTTCAGTGTTTCTTTCTTTCTTTCTTTCTTTATTTTACAGGGACCATGTACAAATTCATGAATCTTACAAAGAAAAGATGATTTGTACCAGATTTAGCTACTGCTACTTTCCATGTGCAGTCCCTGGGCAGGTGAACTCACATTAAAAAACACATTTCAATTGACAATTACAATATACAACTACCAATGTTCATGTGCAACGACAAGTCAACACTGAACCGATTCTCTGGAAGCTTTAAAACGGCTCTTTAGTCACTATAAAATGTATTTGCTCCAGACAAAATAATACAACCCGAATGATGATGACGTGACCATGGCAACTTCTGGAATAATATGGTTCTGTAGTTTAAACGCTCACAAGCATAACGAGATATTTTGTCGTTTGAAAGTGCTGTGTGTATGTGTGTATATGGTAGTATGTAAAGCTCGGGTCTACACACCGGGACCCCGTGCTCCATGAGGACGTTGGGGTTCATGATGGTGACCAGCTGATGCAGGAGGTCGGGCTGAGAGTCAAACAGCTCCGGAGCCAGTTTCTTCATCACTGCCTCCAGCTCCTCTGCGGCCGAGGCAGGAACTCCGTACCACGTCTTTGGCTCCCCCCTGGAAACACATGTGTCAGTGGAGTTTAGAGTTTTATAGTGGTTTAGTTAAAGAGCCCACGTGCTATTTTCTGATCTGTTCTATTGTTGTTTCTTCATCACAAACAGACCTGGAGCTGTGTTTTTTAGCACGACTTAAAGCTCACGAGAATTCTTTTTGTGGAATAAAGGAGAAATATTACAATTTTATTCATGATTACTGACCAGAGCCAAACAACAGTTACCTGGCCAGTCAAAATCGCACACTTTCACAAAACTTTACAAAGACGTGTGGGTCTGGAGCTGTATCCTGTTCCTGATTCCAGAGGGAGAGACTGACAGGTGGATTAACCAATCAGAAAAACACATGGGGTCCAATGGGGTCAAAACAAACATACAAGAAAAGAAAAACTCCTGCTGAAAAACAGCATGGATTTACGCAGAATCAAGAGAAGCACTAAACTGTTATACAAAAGAAGTTATATATTTTTGAATGATACGAGAATATTTGAAAGGACATGTCTTCGCATTTGAGAGTCAAGTGATTCAAATTAGCGGCTCTGGTTGCACCGTCTCACGTTAGGACAGAGATTTGAGGCCCTTTAGGCTTCGGTTCCAGACTCTTCTGGATTCAAACCGACTGTGGGAGGGACGGGCTGGTCAGGAAAAAACAACAGTGGATTCTTTCATTCACTTTGTCTAATACAGGAGTCTGCAACCACTCTTTGTTAAAACCTCCAGTGCGGCTTTTTAAAATCTCCAGTGCGGCTGTTTAAAACCTCCAGTGCGGCTCTTTAAAACCTCCGGTGCGGCTCTTTAAAGCCACTTTTTATTGATAAAAAAAAAGTTTAAGACTTTTTTTGGGTATACTTTATTCATGAAGTTTATATTTGACAGTGTTTGTAGCACAAACAGTATTTTTATTTTTTTTATATTTGTTTACAATTTGTTTGAGCAAATCCCATGCATAAAATCGGCAAGAATAATGATAATTTTGAGGAAATATTACACATGGAATAAACCAGAATGCAGGAAATTGCATATAAGTATCTCAAAACCCTCTTTATAATGTGTCAATAGCTGCAAACAGTTGTCTTACTTCTTTTAAATTCATTTCACTTTGTCTTGTTACTTGTAAAAAAAAAAACATGTGGTTCTTTCTGGCTTTCATTTGGTTTAAAATGGGCCAGTGTGACTCTTTTGCTGTTCAAGACTGGTCTAATTGATCGTCATTGCTCTATGGGATGAGCAACTGTCTAAATGTTTAAGTGTCTGAGTTAATTTCTTTATTGTTACATCTCACTGATTTTATTCCGTGGAGTTCAATATTTAAAAAAATAAAAGATACAAACATGTGAACAAAAAAAAACAGATCTTGACATTGTGTAGTTCTCACCAGTGAAGGAAGTTGATGGAATAACTCCAGTGGTCCTCGATGTGCCAGCAGAAGGAGGAGAAGCACATGCCCACGTAGAGCCAGGGCACCTTCATCCCAGATATGTCCACGTTGATGTGAGCCAACACCGACTGCTCCAGTACAGGCATGTTGTTCAGGTTCCAGCCAGAGTTAGCGTAATCCTAAACGAGAAAAGCATCGAGGTTACCATCAGCTACATCTAAACCTCTAGACCTGCCGCGACACATCAAGAACAGTGGTACAGCAGTGTCAAAAATAGATAGAAAAGATATTTGTGTAAGTGTCAAAACTGAAGAAGAAAAAATTCACATAAATGAGAAAAAATATTTTATGAAGTTTCTGAATAGATTTAAATCAGAACTTTTTAATTTACTTATGGTGTATAGTATAAGAAAAAGTGTTTTAATTATTATTATGGTAATCAAAATATGCCTGTGTCCAATTATAAAGCTTTTCATTGTCTGATAATCAGGAAGGAACCCATCACTGTGTTATTTATGAAAAAGTGGGTTGTCCATCACTGTCTGTTAGAAAAGAACAACACTGTATGAAATGTATCTATAAAAGACGACTTCAAAAACCCCCACGATGCCTCACCTGTTTGTTCATCATTGATACTGGAACATTTAATCCCAGATCACATGATGCATAAGGCTAAAGACGGGCCGCAACGAAACTGAGACGAGAACGAGGATTTTAGCTGTTTTACTTCACAAAAATGGAAAAAAAAACTCCAATGAAAAGCTAAACCGGAGACTTTGGAGAGACAAATCAAAATGTAATAATCTGTAAATGAACTTTTATCCACACACCTGCTCCTGTTTTTAATGGACATGCACATTTTAGTTAATATCTGTCTAAATTTACTTGCACTTGATTGTTTTGAGTTGCCAGACAAAAGGCCCAGGCAGGAGGGAGGCGCAAGACTAAGGAGGGGAGACTATTTTAGTTTATTTTTGCTAATTTAGTTTGCTTATTTTGCCTATTTATTTCATTAATCGCATTCATAGTTATAATTATTTGCCTCATTGTTACTTTACCTAGTAGTTAGTAGTTTTAGTTTATCTTTTGGTGCACTACCGCCCTCTTGTGTTCATTTTGGGTTAGTCCTCATGTATTTAAACATCTGTTCTTGTCTCTGGTTGGATTACTTTTTGGTTTTGGTTAATATTTTATGTATTAATTAGAATCTTTGTTAAGTTAAATTTAAACTTATTTTTACACGTTTGTCCCTGCCTTTCTGTTGTTGTACTTTGTTATCAGGTAAAGTAACAATGATCCAGAAGATAAATTAAGCATAAGTAACTTTTCTCGAAACATTCGGGTGATTTAAAGGCGATTATCTCTGTTGGCGATTATCACAAGTATAAAAAATGTCCCACAAATGATTATTGTTCACCCTTTTTATAACGACAAGAGAGTGCAAAACAAAGTCTAAATTTATACCATCTGTCATTTCTGAGCAGGTTGATGATGTGGTACTAACCTCTTCATCTCCCAGCAGCCTTCTCTTTCCATCTCTGATCGGAAACCCACTGCCCACATCTTTGGAGCTTATGTCTGCTCCATACTCTACGATCACGTCCTCCTCGATGCTGCTGACGAGGCGCCAGAACTCTTTCTCCACCAGCTCTGTGGGCACCATCTGAAAACAAACACATCCATTACACCGTCTAATGAGGTTCATCTGGTTTTCCGTTAATGCATCTTAAATTATTTTCCAGACCAAGGTTTAGTTTGTTTCATCTCTGACAGTTTGGCCTGCTCACTAGCGCCTCAGAGTGGTCACGTGATGTTACAGTGACGTGCGAGATCAGCTGATTTAAACAGGTTTTGGTGCCGTCTTTCTACCGGTGGAGGCAGGACGACAGCGCCATCTGCAGTCCCAGTCCCAGGTGTGTGACAGTAAAAAGGCCCCTCCATCCCAATTTCAAGTCCCGTGGGCACATTTCTGTATTTCCATTGCCTCCTTAATCCAGTGACGTTGCTTGTTGTTCTCTGTCCCAATATGATGTTTGCTCCATCCCAGTTATAATGTGGTCGTCTCTTTAACAATGGTAAAAAAAGGCTGATTGGACACGTCACAGCAGCATCACGTGAAAACTCTGAGGAAGACCCATAGATATACACTGCCTGGCCAAAAAAAAAAGGTCACACACTAATACTCGGTTGTTCTGCCTCTAGCTTTGATTACGACACTGTTTCTGCAAGGTCACAAGATTTATTTCCATCCAGTGTTGCATTCATTTTTTTTGCAGATGTTACATTAATGATGATGATTAATGTCTGACGCTGCACAAAGCTTCTCCAGCACAAAGATTCTCAGTGGGGTTAAGGTCTGGACTCTGTGGTGAAAATGATGTCTCATGCTCCTGAACCACTCTTTCACAATTTGAGCCTGATGAATCCTGGAATATGCCCGTGCCACCAGGAAAAAGAAGAAGAAAAAAATCCTTTGAGGAATAACCTGGTCATTCAGTATATTCAGGTGTCAGCTGACCTTATTCTTTGAGCACAGACCGAACCTAGACCTGACTCGTATGTATAGGCTCGGACCTATCTGCTTAGTTAAATGCACGTGGAGAGTGTAGTTATCTATGGGTCTATGGCTAACCTGCTAGCTGCTGCGTTACAAATAGGAAGTGATCATGGGCTGCGCTTCTGGCTTCATCGACTCTAATTCACTTTACATTAGAAAACTGTGGGCCCCTATGCTCTGATACTCACAGTCGTAACTCCAAATATGAGACTCAGCTCCAGATTCACCCCTATACCTGCTCTAGCCTCGATGAGCTTCATTCGCCTGGAGCCAAACGCTGTGGGTGCAGTCACGCTCGCTCAGTCCACTTCTTTTTCCAGTCTATATCAGCCGTCCCCAGCCTGTACCGGTCCATTACGCAGCTGCTACCAGCCGCACAAAAACAGTAAATCATTTATCAGCGACCGCATCTTCTCCGACTTAACTTTTGCCTGGTCCTCGTAACACGCTAATAAGCTCATCGGTAGATATATAATGAAAAAAGGACCCACGAACTGCACGACCAATTTGTGAGTAAACGGGGAGAATCGAGCCCGTCTGTGCAACAAGAGGTTCACTGGCAATTCCAACATCCTGTCTGTGTGAATCAGACTTTTCTGCAGTGACGCAAGCAAGACAAAATGACGGAGCAGACTGGACATAAGAAACACACTGCGGGAGTCACTGTCTCTCATCACTCCTCGATGAAAACATCTCATGGCAAAGAAACAAGCGCAGGGCTCCCTCTGATTCAGCAGTATGGTTAGTTGTAATTTTTATGCTCTTAACTGGTGGAATGGCTGGTCCGTGAAAATAAAACCTGCATTCTTCTGGTCCATGGTGGAAGAAAGGTTGGGAAGCAGTCCTAAACTGTCAGGTATGAAAACAAACTAAACCTTGGTCTGAAAATCTCTTAAATACATCCATTCTACATATACTGTTGTAGGCCTGCACAAACCTCAAACACAAGGTAATATGTAATTTAATACGACTTACATGAACCGGCATGTTGAAATAATCAGACTTGAACTGATCGGCCATCCCCAAAGCTCTGCAGCGTGTACTCCCTCACCGCCTGCTCAAAACCAAAGGCCTCCCTGGGTTTACTGCACTCCTGTGGAACAAGAAGGACCATTCACACACGAGTTAGATAAGAGTAAGTCACATGGCAAGACAGTTCTTAATACCCTAAAGCAGTAAAAGACCCCCTCTTTAACTGCTAACACATATTTAGATCACCATGTTGTTGCGTTTATAGTCTTATATTTGCCAAAAACAGCGTATTAACATATTTTATAAGATTCACTTTCACTTCTGTCACTCCCTCTTCGCAGCGCTAACACATCACAGTCAGCGAGCAACCCACTAACGAAACTACTGCACATCACATCAGTTTTGTCAAGTTGCTGTGTAGTTTTGTATCATGTTTTTGTATATTTATGAAGAACTGGCCTGTGGGAGCGTTTGTGATGTAGGTTTGTAATGAGGGTTTGAACAAGGCTCGGGAGAGATCGATAAATTACTCAAACATGCATGGATGACATCTAAAACCTCTTCAGCTGTGTTTTTGAAGAGGGAACAACTTTATAACATGGTAGAAAGCTTAAAAATATAGCTTTAGCACAATACTCCCTCTTTAATACATGTAAATATCCATATTCTTCAAAATCTTATGCTATTTGCAAGGAATTAAACCTCTAGAAACTTCTAAAAAAAACATATTAAAATAGTGTAAACTGAGTTAAAGTAAAATACCACTGCAGAAACAGACCAGGAGCATGTTAGCACAATATTGGTGCAAGGTGATGATAAAGGTATGACTAAAAAAAAACAGTTAAAAGAGCTCCCTAAACTAAAATCAAAAACTAAATTTAAAGTAAAATCCTTCTCAAAAACAACCTGTGCTATAGACTGGCAAAACGAAAATCACACGTCCTCGTCACAAACAGCCGAAATCTGCAGGGTTTGTGTGTTAAACATGAAACAAAACACAACTCCAGGTCTGAGTTCTTCTCTCAAACTGAAAACAGTCTGTTCCACCTTGTGATGTCATCATGTGGTAATACAGGAAGTGCTCCACTGTGTTTTTAAACTCCACACACCTTCATTTCTAGAATCATTTGGATGATTTTAGCCCTGGAGTTGCCAGTCTCTGCTGAACTAAAGGTAAAAGAAGCTGTTAACTTGGAAACTACCACTTCATGACATCACAAGGTGGAACAGCGCATTTGAGCTTTGGAGATGTTACAGACTAATAATAAAGTGTAACTCAAACATGTGTGAATGAAACAAAACACAACTCCAGGTCTGTTTTTGAGGAGGTAACAGCTTTATAGCATGACTTAAAGCTCAAAAGAGTCTATTTTGCGTAATATAGGACATTAAAAGAGGCAATAAGTGACATTTATACTCCGTGAAGTACAATTATTCAAATGTAATATCTACCATCGTAATATATCAACCAAATCTCTAGGAAACACTGTTAGTTTGTACCTCTGCAACACATTTCGGGCACCTCCAGTCTCCCTTTGGCACGTCCTGTAGTGGAGGGATGAGGCAGAACGTGTGGTAACTGTCGTCACAGCCGTCGCACAACAGGAGCCGATCCTCCTCGTCCCCGCGCCCGCACACCAGGCAGAGGTACAAGTCGATCTGAGTAAAACACAAGCACATGGTCATCGTCACACACGTCGTCATCATGATCATTACAGAGGGACAGGATGTCACTTTTCTGCTGGTTTCCGTGGAGATGTTGTGTGTATGCGACATGTGTGTTTATGTATGTGACTTATACAACACTGACCATTGTGAAAAATAAAATTGAACCGAATTATTGCACTGCCTGTAATGTTTCACTGTAAAGCATTAAACATATTTACACTGCTGAATAAGATCTTGAAATACATACCCTGTTATTGTGATCGCCTCTCCACAGATCTGACCTGTAACCTGGCGGCGTCATTACCGTATTTTCCGGACTATAAGTAGCACTTTTTTTTCCCATAGATTGGCTGACGGTGCGACATATACTCAGATGTGATTTATGTGTGAAATATGTTTTTTTTCTCCATTATTATGCATTTTTTGGCTGGTGTGACTTATACTCCAGTGAGACTTATACTCAAGTGTGACTTATATGTGAAATACGTGTTTTTTTTCTTCATTATTAAACATTTTTTGGCAGGTGCGACTTATACTCCAGAAAATACAGTACTTGTTTCAGTGGAGATGTTATGCAACAAGTTTAATGCCTTACTGTGGAATATTCCAGGCAAAACAGTACAACAATCTCCATAAAAACAAGCCGGACCCCTCACGAGAAAGTTACTTAGTGCACCGTCGTAAAACTATTTAAAATTGAACTTGTACTTACAAAGTTGACCTCCAGGGTTTCTTTACGTGGTCTCATTTTGATGGCGAAGGCCTGGCTTTTAGGTAACGCTGCTTTTTGCTGTAACCGTCGTCTAAAACAACATGGAACAGTATCTTATAATGTGAACATGAAACAGAGCATGGTTTCATATTGTATTGTGTTATGTTGTATTAATGAGCGTTACCAGTGGATACAATTTCCAAGCCGACCATCTTGGGACTTGCGCCAAAAAGCTTGATGCCTTTTGGATCCTTGTTTTCTCTCTGTAAAAGCAGCAGCCAAGAGTCAATATAGAAATAATCAAGTACAGTGGTTCCTGGTTTATTGCAGGGGTTATGTTCTGGAAATAACCCGTAATAGGTGAAATGAGCAAGGTAGCTTTATTTTTTACAATTATTCTATACGTTTCTTGGCTGTAAAACCCCTTGGCTGAGGGACTGTAGACCATCGTGTTCTGCGTCCTGATTGGCTGAGGGACTGTAGACCATTGTGTTCTGCGTCCTGATGGGCTGAGGGACTGTAGACCATTGTGTTCTGCGTCCTGATGGGCTGAGGGACTGTAGACCATTGTGTTCTGTGTCCTGATTGGCTGAGGGACTGTAGACCATTGTCCATCAGTCTCCTCCGTGTCTCCTGTACAGTACAGAATGTGTCAGACAAATTTACATAAATGTTGGATCGCAGTGTGACTCTGAAGTGCTGTATGTTTGCAAGTTTTCTCCCCGACAAAACCCACAATGTCGATGAAACATTCTGCACCGACAAAGGCACCTGCGAGTGTTTAAACAAGAGAGAAATGTGAGAAAATGTTAATGCCTGTGTGAGAAAAGTGTATAAAGTGTGTGGTGAGGGGTTTTACAGCCAAGAAACAGAGAATAATTGTAAAAAATAAAGCTGATACTTCATGAATTCGTCTATTGCGGTTTATTTTTAGAATGTAACCCCCACGATAAACAAGGGAGCACTGTAGTCATTTTATTCATCAACATGTTAAATCCGTTCACCTCGGACTTGAGGCGCCGGGAGCGTCTCTCGCTGGAGGCCTGTCTTTGGTTTGAGCTGCGTCTCCACCATCTTTGTCTTTCTCTTTGTCTTCGTCTTCATAAGGCTCCTCTTCCTCCACGGTCTCCTCTCCAACGCCTTCATCCACATCCTCAGCCTCATCTCCCTCCTCATACAAGCGCTGGATGCCCTGGTAGAAAAACATTTAGATATAGTGTCATTACAACCTGGAAAGACTCAGACAGACATGAAAGAAAAATATTCGCGGGCTTTATTGAATGAATATCTTTGACAGAAGACATTGTCATGAAGAGAGTGGAAGGTTTGGACGTTTAGGAGGACGATATTTAAATTTGGCGTCACGATTATCAAGGCCAAAATAATTGCGATTAACAATTATATCCCGATAATAAGTTGCTGACTGTTTAAAAATGTTATGGATATGAATAATTATCATTTTAATGTTCTGAATAAAATTATGAAGGCTGAGGAGCAGGTGAACTCTGGAGAAGAGGGGAGGCAGATGGGAGTGGAGTTTACGCTTGTTCATTTTTAGTTCACATATTAAGACTTGAGTTACTTAGCACAGGTGGGTCATACTCAGTAATACAAACATTTACTTGAGGACCTTTTGTTTTTTTATACAACTGTCCTCAGTAGTTTTCAGACTTTTACTCCGACTTGAGTAATAGTTATTATCATTGTGAGTGTAAGTGAGTCTAAAGGCTTTATGTGGTGATTTTTGAGCGTTTGTGTTTTTTGTGTCCCTCGTCCAACACTTTGAGGAAAAAAAAAAATTTAAATAGATATTTCTGCTATGTTCATGTTCACTCGTTTGTTTAGTCTAATTTGTTCTCGTTTACCTTTGCACCTTTTCTGTTTCTGGTTTAGTCTGTGAGGCCTGGAGGAAACAAGTGGGTGGTTCACGTAGACCAGAATGCACCTGGGTTGGGTCTATGGTTTTTCCCAGTCGGCTGGAGAAGCAGCAGGTTGGCCTTGCTCGTGTAAGTTTGTTTGCTGCTCAGATGGAAATAAATCTATGGAAATGCATCTCTGGACCTGGACATTGATTTTGTTATGTTTTATTGCATAAACCACGTCCCCATCGAGTCCAGAGTGAATATTTGAGGTATATTTAGTCCACAGGCTGTATAAAGAAGTGGACTAAGTGAGTGTGACGTCACCCACAGCGTTCAGGTCCAGTCAAATGAAGCTCATCAAGGCTAGAGCAGTTAGAGTGGCTGATCTGGAGCAGAGTTACATATTTGGAATTCTGACCACAAGTATCATAGCAACCAAAGAGCCAATCAGGAGCAAGGCTGTTGAAGGTAACGCAATGTGTGTGTGCAATGTTGAACGTTGCGATTCAAAGTAATAAAAAGAAGTGCGGGATACGCAGGTGGTCGGCTGGGAGCAGGATGAGCCAGCACCAGCTTCTGCCGTGCTCGAGCTTTTAAAGGTGCAGTGCGTCAGGCCCTTGACCCACGCACCGGGACTGCGCCAGCCAACTCCACCTGAACACAAAATAACGCACGGCAAAACATCCAAGGATGGGGCCGTGACACAGGGAGCGAGCACATAGCAACGCTGTCAATCAACCCTGTTGCTAACACTAGTGGGAGCGACCTTTAAGAAAGAAGGCGCCTGATTTGTCTGTTATTAATGTTCACATCTTGATTTACAGACACAATAGTGAAATAAAAACACCAGGATCATGTAGAGGGTTAATACGAACATTTTAAGATCAAAATGACGAGTCTGACAGCAGCAGTCAGAGAGAGGGGACTCAGTTTTTCAATAGAAAGTGAATTGGAGCCGGGTCGATGGAGCCGGAAGCGAAGCCCATGATCGCTTCCTGTTTGTAATGCGGTGGCTAACAGGTTAGCTATGTCCATTTATATAAACAGTCTATGGTTTAGTCCTGAGTTTGCTTACTGGTTTTTCTTGTTAGTTTTCGCTGATAAAGTGTCATTACCACCACCAAACTCTTAAACAAATTGATGGGAAACATTGCCACCAACTTGCAGAAGAAGCCATTACACGCAGTTGGCCTAAAAGACTCTATAATACATTTTGTGTATTTGCTTTTGCTTTTAATCTGTTCACTTCTAAAAGAAAATAGCATTTTGAGTGTGTTGGTTGCGCACAGTCTTTTCTGTGAGCTGTAAAATGATTTATTTATAGGTCTTACCGTTAAAGTGGCCCCAGACTCAAAGAGCTCATAGGGATACAGGATTCTCTCATAATGGGAGCGCAGTAGCGTCCCAGTGCCTTTCCCCGGTGGAAAACCCATCCGACTGGCCACTTTAGACCACAGCTTCTCTTTACAAACGGTCTCAAAGCCTCCTTCAGACGACACGATCTGTAAAGAGAAATATCATGAGTGAGAGGTGAGAGCGCAGAGTCTTAAAGTAACAGGGCTTTATGTTTTTAAATGGTCACATTTTTATAGCGCTTTTCTACCTTTCAAGGCACTCAAAGAGCTTTACAATAAGGAACCAGTCACCCATCCACACACACATTCACACACCAGTGTACGCAGACACTGGGGCGAGGTGGGTTAAGTGTTTTGCCCAAGGACACAACGACAGCATTCATCTGTGAGCGTTGGAATTGCCCCGCCAATCTTCAAGTCAGTGAATCTAACCACTCAGCCAATGATGTTTATGTAGAGAGCAGGATTTGAACCGCCAACCTTCAGATGAGTGGACGAACACCCAACCAACTGAGCTACTGTCACCCCTTTTACCTTGCTGAGTTGATACAAGTCCAGGATTTTTCTCTCAACATGAGGAAATCGGAGTTTGGATCCTTGCAACTCCCAGAACTTAGCGATTTGATCCAAAAAGTTGAGCTTAACACGAGTGAGGGCCTGTATAAGAAAGTGGAGTTAAAATTTAAGTGAAGCAAGTGAAACCAAATCACTGTTTTCTTCAAGCATTTCTGACACTTTGCAAAGGGAACGGAGGCTTTACGATATGAGAAAAAAAGCCATATTTTAGACCTATGTTTAGCACTGCGATAACTACATTATTGTGACATTTAAATATGCTTTTTTGGCTGAATAAGTTCAGTTAAATTAAAGCAAAATATGTATGTCTTCATTTAATAGTCAAATGGTGTCAAAACAAAAACTAAACCAAGATCAATCCGAGTATAACTTTAAAAGGAAATCATGAATAAAATATGGCTTTTTGTCCATTTTACATTAATTTCTGTAAAATTCAGAACGTTGTGTTGTTGAAATAAAAAATATATTTATTTTCTTGTGATACTGATTATTGTGTCAGACAATACATCTAATACAATGTTCTTAAGACTGTAACAGATTCATAGATGGATCATTCTGCAGGAAGCTGGTCTGTACGAGAACCACATATTTGTCACATATTTTACATTGAAAACTGAACATTACACAGTTATTACAAACAGTCATTCTGTAAAAACTCACTTCTAGTTCATTGAGCCGCTGAACTCTTGGAGTGAATCGAAAGTTGCGTACATCACAAGCGAAAGGAGGCTGCCAGTCCTGGTTCAAAACAAAACAACAGTCACACATTTAGGCCTGTTCCGATAATCACTGCATCGACTTATCGTTCAATATATGATTTAATTCTATTTTATTTATAGAGCACATTTAAAATACAACTTAAGCTGCCCAAAGTGCTTCACATAAACAACAAAAGACAATGACAGCTAGAATAATATATTCTGGGGCTCAATATTTATCGTGTGCATATTTTTGCCGGGATAGTGCCGAGGTTTTTGGTGTTGTTTATGTAATACGGTAAGATTTGAGCTGTAGAAGGATGAAAAAGGACTTCCAGGACTGATTATTGGTTCTTTCTACTGTTTCTTTGCTCCTGCTTTTTAATGATACTGTATTTTTAAGTACACATGTATTTGAAACATCCAGTTTTATTCTTACTGTGTCAGTGACAAAGTCGTTTCAATATTATCGTTTATCGTGATATTCTTCTGTAGCGATATATCTTATTTTCCTGTGGAATGAAGGTAGTGACTGATTATAATGGAGAATTTGCATATCAGGTTGTATTATTATGAGCATGTGGGTACAGTGACCGCCTGTCCCTCTTTTGGCTGCTCCACACAGTCATTTAAGGGGCATTCACACTTGCACAAACACTATATTAAAACTGAGACTAAAATGGAAATAAATTTGCAACTAAACCTTGACTGGAGCATTGTGCACTAAAACTATACACACAGTCTAACAATACTACAATTTCTAACCTGATTTTAGTCAATAGAATGTGATTTTTAACATTAAATCTTTTATTTTATTCCCATGTGTCCTTATACCTGTGTAACCCTCAGTGTTCAGTAGGTTCATAGTGGTCCGTGTGTGTGTATATTAGTCTATGTGTCTTATACTTGCTCTGATACAGCTCAGGATCATTCGAAACATATTCAGGAAAGGTTCATTTCTGTCCTGTAAATGTGACTTTTTTTTTTGTATTAATACCTCCTCAAATCAGTATCTAGAAGGACTATGTCACTCAGCTGGCCTGGGAACGCCTTGGGGTCTCACTGGAGGAGCTGGAGGACATGTCTGGGGTGAGGGAAGTCTGAGAATCTCTGCTTAGACAGCTGCCTCCGAGACCCGGAAGAAAATGGGATGGATGGCTAGTATCTGACTTTCGATACTTTTGACAACTCCACTGGATTAGAACTAGAACAGAACTAAACTACATGCACATCAAGACTAAACTGGACTCAAACCAAATAGGATAAGATGTGAAGCGCCTGTCAATCAGTGTAGAATGAATTTTATAAAGTGAGATTTACATAGAAAACATGATTAAAAAACTTTTTGGTGGTATTAGCATTCAGGGTTATAATATTTTTTTTCCAAATTACTCTGCTAAACATTAAAAATCATATGGTGTTATTAGTTATTATCTATGGATTTACATTTCTGAAGTCTGTCTCTACATGTTCCTCTTTTTCTCCTCGAATCAAACTCATAATTAAGGTGGTCACCCTACATTTGAGCAAAAGGACAACTATTTTGAACCTATGATGCATCTACCACAAAGCATAAGCCCCTGCTGAGATTTACACACAAACGAAGTGCTGTTTCATCAGTCTTACCTCTGGGGGGCGTATCTTGCAGATCCCAGTCTTCTCAGCAATGGGTCTTATTTTATTGATAAACCCCAAAGGATCAGAGAATTCCTCCCAGCTGGGTTCAAAAACAGGACACTCTGGAGGAGGCACAAACTCAGAGAAAGCAGACATGATGCTTGGTTTGTGCAGATAGAGCTGGGCACGTTTACAAACACATGATCATTTCCGGTACGTTTTGTCCATATGCTTTTTGTCTCTTTACAGAGCAGGATTCCCCATGTGCACAGTGATCCTTGTAGTGTACTGGCCAAAATCCATGCAGCAAAGTTTCACACGCGTAATCAGTTATTTCCCTGACTCCAAAACACAAACACAGGCAGGTTTTAGACTGATATGGATGAAATGAATGGCAGCTGTGACTGTGTGCAGCCCTCCCCAACATCCACGTCCTATAGTCCTCCTCAGACACTGCACAAAGTCCCGAGTTTCCAAAGTTGATCCATACAACACAAAAACAGTGTCTTTGGTGGTGTTAGTTGTGTCATAGTGGTGCAGAGCTCACTCAGGGTCAAGATGAGGCGCAAACACAACAAATCAAGCTCCTAGTTAGCCGCAGAGTACAGACTGATCAACGCAAACTATTCACCCCGATAAAGCTCATTTTATAAATAAATTACACTTTTGGAGCTCTGCTGGTTTAAACTCACGGATGAGACCAGAAGAAGCCGTGTAGTGAAGGTGATTCACTCTGTACACAACACACCCATTCAAGCGGAGCGCTGACATTAGCCGTTAGCTTAGCCGCTACAATTAGCTTAGCTCCTTCTCTTTTCGCAGACAGCGCTGGGTTTAGTGCACTGTTACGACTTCATCCGCGGTATTTCGCATTTTTTATCGTGGTTATATAAAAGCTGTGGCAGTTCTTGATTCAGTTTGGCCAAAGTAGATATGAGTATTCCACCGTCGCATCCTGTACATTTGACTGCGTTAGCTGTTAGCTCCTCCGTTAGCCGGTTAGCTCCGTCGTTAGCCACAGTTGACCAATGAGAGACGAGCGCTGCTGTGACGCATTCACGGAACCTCCGGAAATTCAACAAAATTTAAGAATAATAAAAAATAAAACTGAAATATGATGTTATAGTATTATGATTAGAACAAAATTCTTAAAAAGTTAATTAAACATTTAAACGTGCGATATAATAACGATGGTATTTTTTCAGCTAGTTAAGTTTTTGCTGTGTAATGTTATCTCTAAATGTGTGTGTTTTATCTTCAAGTGATCTTTTTGTTTTAATCTTTATGGCAGGCATGTGAGAGGAGGAATGCAGACTGACCAGCAGATCTGCATTTCAGCTCAGCTCCTTCCTCTTTATTACGGTACAGAGCTGCAGGAAGGTAATTTTGGATGAGGGAGCAGATTTTGCATTATTATTCTGCCTACTGAACAGCCTTTCAGCCTTTTTCACCTACACAAAAATACATGACACATACAAAGTGAAGGCGCAAAATCTGATTCAGCCCACGCTCAGCCTCACTTTACCTCACACCACACATGGGCACACGTCAGAGTGAGATAAATAATGAAACTCCACCTCTAAATGTGGAAATAATGTCACTGCTGACCACATGTGTGACCTCCTGAGCCTAACACATCCATGTCCTGGATGTCCCCGGCACAATCTGCTCTACAGCATCACAAGCAGCGCCTGATATCATCACCACGTCTGTGTCCAGCCCATAAAGGCACGTGACCCACTGTAACAGCATCAGCTTTACTCACTGTGATGCTGTCCTGCTCAGATGAAGACACATCCACTGTGACACAGAGGACACGTGGGGACACATGGGACACAGGGAATACGTGGGGACACAGGGGACACATGCGGACATAGGGGACACATGGGGACATAGGGGACACGTGGGGACAGGGGATAAGTTGGGACAAGTGCTTTTGTCCCAGTCTTTTATCACAGTGTAAATAAAGACAGCAGGTCCTGTACAAGAAATCCAGGCTGTAACTCCAGCAAAGTTCAAACTTTTAGGGATCCATCGATGTTTTCTTCCTCTTCATCCAGTCCAGGATTGTTTTTTCTCTGTTCTTTTGTCCAAAGTGTCTGTCACTGCTCAGCGCTCACAGGAGCACACAGCACAGGAGCACAGCATCGCTTCAGGTTTAGTTTATCCTCAGTTTAAACTTTAGGGAAATAGTTTATGGCAGAAACGATTCAATAAAGTAAAAGTAGACATGTACTTAAACACAAAATGTGAACTTTTAGAATGAGTTTATTTTGATCTAGGAGTAGATGTAGTTTTGCTCAGTGCAGATCCTGTAAAGTATCTGCACTTAGCAGAGCAGCACTACATCAAACTGGTATCTGGATTTACTTATGTTAAAGAAAATAACATGTGTCACCAGTGAACTGCAGACATATGGACTGCAGACCAGCACAGGGCCTATACACACACACACACACACATACAAACACACACACACACACATACAAACACACACACACACACACACACACACTCACACGCACATGCACACACACACATACACACACGGACATGCACACACACACACATACACACACGGACATGCACACACACATGCATACACACACGCACACACACACGTGCACACACACTCAGCATGAGCATTAATGAATTTAAATATATTGGAGTAACGATTGACTCAAAACTTAATTTCAAACAGCATGTTAAAAAAAATAGTTAACAAAATGACATATTAGAGCTAATTTAACACTGGATACTTCTAAACTTATACTTTAATGCAATGATTGATGATACATATGAGGTACTGTATGACAAGCTGGACTTCAGCATGTAAGACCCTCTGAAACCTGTTGAAACGGTTTATAAACAGGCCCTCAAAATTTTAGACAAAAAACCAAAGTCATACCATCATTGTTTAATTCTAAAACAACATAAGATATTAGGTTATGACAATATGATCAAACTGGCAGATACTTGTGTATAAGATTCTGCACGGCTCCTACAGCTCTGCAAGAGTTTGTCAAAAAACGTCAAATTAGATCTACAAGAGCAGGTTCCAGAGGTGACTGTAGGATTCCAACTAGAAAAAAGCACTTTTGGACAGAATGTTTTCTCTTTTCGAGCTTCTCAAACTTCCCAGTAACAATACGTGAGCTGCCCACTCTCAGCTCATTTTCAGAACAACTCAAGTCATGGCTGTTAGACAATCAAACGTGTCACATAATCACTAACCTGAATGGATTTTAGTGGTAATGCTGTGTTTTTGTTTGCACAAGACATTATTGTACATGTACTGTATATAGAAGTGCAAATGTAGTTTCTCATGAATGTAAAATGTTTAGCTTATTAAGGTGTAGGCTGTGATTCTAGGCAGATGTGGTGTATGAGTGGACTGTATTGTGAATGTTCGTACTGTAAGTTTGTGAGAGATCTGGTGATCTGAGGGCAGTGGTCTATGGATGAGTTTTAAGATATGAAAGAGGGTTTGTATTTTGTACTTTGTATTTTGTACTTATTGTTTTTATAAGCTGTGGTGTGGCTGGGTTATTTTTTTTTCCAGCAAGGGACAAAGGATGAAAATTAGCACTGGCTATAATCCTGCATATTTAGAGGTGTGGGATTCGTTCTCCAGGCCTCTGTTCTTAATATGCACTGTCCCTTCATTAAATAATAAACAAACAAACACACACATATATATATACACAAACACACACATGCACTCACACACACAGAGACACTATAACAACTGTCACATTTCAGGACTCTCTTCTGCTCTTTTCCTGAGAGTGTGCTGCTCTCTTCCTTCCGTTGCTTCATTGTTCACTTTACCTGTGTGGAACTCATTAAAACCCTTCTGACTTTATGTTTTATTCTCTTGTTCCTCTTTTCCTACACACTCAATAGACTTTCATGCAGCTCTCGCTCCCCCAGCCCCCTCGTCCTCGCGGTTATGGCCCGATACACTGACCACATCACTACAGACGAAGCTCTGAGTCTGAATCTCACGCTCCACCTGAGGCCAAGACCCAAGAGGATTAAACTCCTCCATCTCTGAAACGTGTGTCACCTTTCTCTGTCGACAAAATGACCATCACAACAAAAATGAATAATTATGACAATTTAAGAAGCAAAAAAAGTTATTTTAATTCAATCTACACTTTCAAAAAGTCAACACACATGTTTTTTTTTGCTTGTTGAGCCTGTACTGTACAGAAAGATGGCGACGTGGACAATGGGAATCAGACAAAGGGACAATTGTAACACAACATTATTTATATATGTTGTATTTCTTTCCAATAACGACATTTGAAAATACAAAAGCTTTAGATTTCTGTCAGGAGTCAAAGTGGTGCCAGGACGACATCGAGGACGGTTAGTAGTCATCGTGAAACGGATACTCCGGATGGTCGGCCCACCTGTGTCCATCGATTTCAAGTCATAAAACATGAACTCTTTGGTTAAAAACTCTGAGATTGTGGGAAAAAAAAAAAAAAAAAAGGTTTGTACTTACATGAGCAGCTCAACAAAGCGTATGTTCTTGTTCAGGCCCTCGATCTCCTTCATCTCATCCTCAGAAAGACAGAAGTCAAATACCTGTCAGAGCGAGGACAGAAGGTGAAGTCAGCCACAGATTCAGAGTGAAATGGAGTCAAATGTGACGCACAAACCTCAAAGTTTTCTTTTATTCGAGCAGCGTTGAAACTTTTGGGGATGACCACGACTCCTCTCTGGACGTTGAACTGAGGGCCACCTGAGCTGTCGTCTTTTTGTGCTTTTTAGCGATGGACACAAGCACTTCATCCTCCAGCATCGGGGGACATTTGAGATTTACCCTGTGAGAAGATGCTGTTATTCACCAGGTAAATGATTATGGATTATTATTAATTATTTACAGCCCTGGGTCAAACATGGTGCCAACACTGTCAAGTCCCAAACTGAACTGACTCGTAAAACATCGTAAAACATTAAAACATTCTAGGCAAGTTTATTTGTATATCACGATTTTTACACAGTACAAGTAATTCAAAGTGTTTTAAGAATAAAGACATTAAAATCACTATACAGCAAATCAAAAATCAGACATAATCATCATAAAAGTCACATTAAAAGAGAAAAGTGCAGAATAAAACTTTCAGTCAGATGCAGCTAAACAGAACTGAGCCTGGATTTAAACTTTGTCAAAGTTTTAGTCCTGGTTTAGACCTGGTTTAGTCCTGGTTTAGTCCTGGTTTAGACCTGGTTTAGACCTGGATTAGACCTGGATTAGACCTGGATTAGACCTGGTTTAGACCTGGTTTAGACCTGGATTAGACCTGGTTTAGACCTGGTTTAGACCTGGTTTAGACCTGGTTTAGACCTGGATTAGACCTGGATTAGACCTGGTTTAGACCTGGTTTAGACCTGGATTAGACCTGGATTAGACCTGGTTTAGACCTGGTTTAGACCTGGATTAGACCTGGTTTAGACCTGGATTAGACCTGGATTAGACCTGGATTAGACCTGGTTTAGACCTGGTTTAGACCTGGATTAGACCTGGTTTAGACCTGGATTAGACCTGGATTAGACCTGGTTTAGACCTGATTTAGACCTGGTTTAGACCTGGTTTAGACCTGGTTTAGACTGGATTAGACCTGGATTAGACCTGGATTAGACCTGGATTAGACCTGGATTAGACCTGGTTTAGACCTGGTTTAGACCTGGATTAGACCTGGATTAGACCTGGTTTAGACCTGGATTAGACCTGGATTAGACCTGGTTTAGACCTGGTTTAGTCCTGGTTTAGACCTGGATTAGACCTGGATTAGACCTGGATTAGACCTGGTTTAGACCTGGTTTAGACCTGGTTTAGACCTGGATTAGACCTGGTTTAGACCTGGTTTAGTCCTAGTTTAGACCTGGTTTAGACCTGGTTTAGACCTGGTTTAGACCTAGTTTAGACCTGGTTTAGACCTGGTTTAGACCTGGATTAGACCTGGTTTAGAGGGCTTATTCTGTATAACACTTTGAATTACTTCTTGTGCCAATTGTACCGCACAAATAAACTTTCCTTGTCATTTCATTAGTGCTGTAGACGTATAAATCTTGGGCATTTTTCTGTTTTTAATGGATCTGAGCCAAACACAGATGAGGAAAATCCTCAGCTGCTTATGTAACTTATTAAAAGTGTGGTCTCACCATGTCGGGTCTCTGCTCGTCCCCAGGGGGCTGTATCCCACTATCACGATGTCGTTCTGTCGACAGAACTCCAGCAGCTTGGGCTGAGTGAAGTAGGGATGACATTCAACCTGTGTCCAAAATGAGACATGCACTGTGAAAACGGGGTTATTGATTCTTGTAATGATTCTCCCTGCGCTGATACGAGTACAGAACACATTCAGAACATCTACATCCAAGTGTGCAAAGTATTAAAAGCCAAAGTGCACGTTCCCCCGTCCTGATCACCTTATTCTGGATGTAGTGGCTTGTGCTGCAGTCGTCACTGAGGTTGTTTTGTTTTTACTTTGCGTGGAGCTGCTGATCTTGACAGTAAATCCGTTCTACAGGGACCACAGAGCCGTTTTAAAGCCTCAGAGAGAATCGTTACAGAGTTGACTTGTTGTTGTACATGACGTTTAACATTTTACACCAATCAACCGACTTTACATAATATTTTAAATGGCAAAACTTGTCCTAAATTTTCAATCGAAATGAACAGGAAAGACACGCAGTTTGGAGCATTTAGACCAGGCATGTCCAAACTGTGGCCCGGGGGCGAAATACGGCCCTCAGACCATTTTTTTCTTGGCCCTCAGGCTTCCAGGTGAACTGGCCCATATCACCTTAAACAGAACTTTTTATTGTACATTTCTGAAAATCTACTTTAACAAGCCCATATCAAATATTTAATGTGTCTGAGGATGTAGCATGAATAAAGGTCGAGTGGTTCAGTCTAACTTGTGATAATGACACAGATTTGAAGTATTCACTCTATTTGTGACCAGTCTGTGGCCCTCACTCGGCCCTCAGCTTTGTCTGTGTTTTTATTTGTGGCCCTTAATGAGAAAAGTTTGGAATAAGGTCAATAGGTCACGTTTCCTTCTGTGAACCTGTAACTTTTACCACTACTGTTATTTTTTAAAGGGTCCGTACGACGCAATTCTTCTGTTTTAAAGTTTTTTCCTCATCACAAACAAACCTGGAGTTGTGTTTTTTTTTTTGTTTCATTCACACATGTTTAACACACAAACCCTGCAGATTTAGGCTTTTGAGGTCTTCTATCAAACTGAAGACAACAGTCTGTTCCACCTTGTGATGTCATCATGTGGTGATACAGGAAGTGCTCCACTGTGTTTTGTTGTTTGTTTGTTTTTTAAATTTATACACCTTCATTTCTATAATCATTTGGATAATTTCAATCCTGGAATTGTCCAATCTCTACAGAACTAAAGATAAAATGTCACTGTTAACTTGAAAACTACCACTCGATGACATCACAAGGTGGAACAGAGCATTTTGAGCTTTGGAGATGTAACAGACTGATAATAAAGTGTGACTCAAACATGTGTGAATGAAACAAAACACAACTCCAGGTCTGTTTTTGAGGAGGAAACAGCATTAGAACATGACTTAAACCTCATAAGAGTCAGATTTGTGTAATATAGGACCATTATTATGTAACAAAAGGCTAATTACACTTTTTTACAAAGTTTTTATAGTTGAAGTAACCAATACCTACTTGATTTGTGACTGGCTTGTGCTTGAGTCCAGGCTTGGAAAGGATTAACTCCAGTTGTCTCTTGTTAAAGTTTGACACTCCGAGAGATCTGACGAGCCCGGCGTCCTTGCACGCCTCCAGAGCCTGAACATTCAAGAGGAAAGCACTGCACACACTGGACTACAGGACTTTGGACGTTTCACAAACAGAAATATCTAGAAGAAGTATCTATGTTTGCATGTCCTGATAACAACTCTTTGTTTCAATCAGTTAGTTATATCACAATTTAGAACACAATTTCAATTTATGCCACTTTTTTTTTGTTGCTATTGCCGTGTTTCAGACGACGTCACAGGATTCTATCGGACAATAATATTTAGTACAGATGGGGAAAGATAAAATGTGTATTGTTATATTGTGGTCCCTCATTTATCTTGGGGGTTGTGTTCTAAAAGTATCAGCTTTATTTTGTACAATTATTCTCTCTGTTTCTTGTCTGTAAAACCCCTCACCACACACTTTTATACACTTTTCTCACACAGGCATTAACATTTTTTCTCACATTTCTCTCTTGTTTAAACACAAAGTTCAAACCTTCGTCGTGCCTTTGTCGGTGCAGAACGTTTCATCGACATTGTGGGTTTTGTCGGGGGGGAGAAAACTTGCAAACATACAGCACTTCAGAGTCACACTGATCCAACATTTATGTAAATTTGTCTGACATTCTGTACTGTACAGGAGACACGGAGGGAGACTGATGGACAATGGTCTACAGTCCCTCAGCCAATCAGGACGCAGAACACAATGGTCTACAGTCCCTCAGCCAATCAGGACGCAGAACACAATGGTCTACAGTCCCTCGGCCAATCAGGACGCAGAACACAATGGTCTACAGTCCCTCAGCCAATCAGGACGCAGAACACAATGGTCTACAGTCCCTCGGCCAATCAGGACGCAGAACACAATGGTCTACAGTCCCTCAGCCAATCAGGACGCAGAACACAATGGTCTACAGTCCCTCGGCCAATCAGGACGCAGAACACAATGGTCTACAGTCCCTCAGCCAATCAGGACGCAGAACACAATGGTCTACAGTCCCTCAGCCAATCAGGACGCAGAACACAATGGTCTACAGTCCCTCAGCCAATCAGGACGCAGAACACAATGGTCTACAGTCCTTTAGCCAATCAGGACGCAGAACACAATGGTCTACAGTCTCTTAGCCAATCAGGACACAGAACACAATGGTCTACAGTCTCTTAGCCAATCAGGACATAATCGTTTTCGAGGGATAATTCGGTTACTGTTAGCACATGAGCCCTGTTCCTCATAAAACTTTACATATTATATTATTGTTAATATAAATGTATGGGCTCTAGGGGGCCCTCTGGTGGCCACGGGAGCCTGAGCAGATGCTTAGTCTGCTTAGAGGCTGGGCCCGTCCTGTTTTTTGGTAAATACAATGTGTTGGAAAATCTGTCTCTTGCGCCCCCATCTGGTAATATAACGTCATCACATTCTTTAATCTGAAAACCACAGATAAGAGTGTAACTTCAGCACTAAATAGTATCAGTTTGTCATCTGATAGTGAGTTTGATGATTGAAGTGAGTATCAGTGTTTATTAAAATGACTAACAGGCTCGGGACTTGTTTTAGTGTTGATAAGGATCTTTTTTTTTTGTTTGACAACCCGATCTGAGACATGACTAAATGTGTAGAAGTGAAAAATGGTTCAAATATCAGCGGCAAAAGTTTAATTCTGCAGCTGTGGAGTTTCAGACGACATAACCACGGACTGTGATGCTCTGATGTGTGTGTTTGCTTCAGACTTTACACTTTTCGTTCGTCCTTCTTGTCTCTGTTCATGTGTTGTTAATGTGAGGCTCTTTTGATCAGCTCCCGTCCTGTTTTGGAAAGCGGCTCCTGTGAGTTGAGACTGACGTTTCCGCGGGTTACGGCCGACAGAAGCCCCTTTGTTCAGAAAATAAACCACAAGAAATTTGGCGTGTGTTCTCACATCAGGTTGCTACAATATATGCAGCTGAGGGGGAGGCAAAACTGATATCAAACAAGTTTAGAAGATTACAACGTAGCTTTTTTTCCCTTTATCAGTTTTCCTCCTTTCATTCATGGTGTTATTAATAAGTGAAATAAGTAACTCTACACATGGAGGCAGGTCAAAAAGCTCATGTTAATGTGTTTGTAACTCAGTAGAAGGGATGGATTGCATCATAAGATCCACCCAACAGCTGAACATGAGCAGTGCATTTACTCAACGTTTACTCACCTCCCATGTGGCCCTCAGATCTGTTTTATGGTAAATATACTTCCCATTCTCATCTTGCGGGTAGTATGTGTCTCCAGGCTGCAAAACAAAACGCAGGTAGTTACTCGTAGATGCAACTTAAGAGTTTTGCGTGAGCACGAAATGAAAGAAAACCTGGAAAGCAGTGGGCATCTCCACAATGTAAAGATCCACATAGTCCAACTTCAGCAGCTGTAACGTTTTTTCCAAAGTGGGTCGAACGAGATGTGGGGGATGAAATGTGTTCCACAGCTGCAACACAGATCCAAAGTGCAAGGGTCATAAACACCATATGTAGGGTAACTATGTGAAAGTTCATACTTTGCCACAGTAAAATATGTCCTCTCGCTTCACTGTCCCGTCTGAAATCTTGTCTCTTATGGCTTGTCCCACCTCATCCTCATTATAATAGACCATAGCCCCGTCGATGTGTCTGTAGCCTGTTTCGATTGCCACTTTCACAGCGTTATAAGACGTCCCTTTAGGGGTCTGGAACCAAATAAACATAATCAATCTATCCATCTATGAGCACGTAAAGTGGAAACATATTTGCAGCCGAGTACCTCACGGGGATTCCCATAAGTCCCAAGTCCTAGCAGCGGGATGGTGTTTCCGTCGCTCAGAGGGACAGAGTGACTCTCAGCTGTTAGCTCCATAGTGGAAGTCTGTGTGATGTGGAGTCCTGTCACACCATAGTCTTGGCAAGTCTGTGAGAAGAAAAGGTATTATAAACTGATTTTCTCTGGGGTTTGGCTCCTCCCAGACACTCCCACACCCACACGACCCACACACACACGACACACACCCACACACGGTACACACATGCCTGACCTTGGACGAGACTGGAGATCGCAAGTTTGATCAAGCATTTTTAAGACTACTCGTTTGACTGCAGCGTTATGGGTTTTGGCCATAGTTTTTGTAATATCATAAAAATGTTCCATATAGATTTAAATACTGCCTGGCCAAAGAAAAAAAAAAAGAAATCAGCACCAAAAAATCACATCACACACTCTAATATTTGGTTGTTCCGCCTTTAGCTTTGATTTGATTTGTTTCGATTTCGCTTCTTCACAGATTTATTTCCATCGTGTTGCATTAATGTTTCTTGCAGATGTTGCATTGATGATGGTCGAGTCTGACGCTGCACAAAGCTTCTCCAGCACAAAGATTCTCAGCGGGGTTAAGGTCTGGACTCTGTGGTGGCTCCGTGTGTGAAAATGAGTCTCCTGCTCCCTGAACCTCTGTCACTATTTGAGCCTGATGAATCCTGGAATATGCCCGTGCCACCAGGAAAAAGAAGAAGAACAAATCCACTGATGGAATAACCTGGTCCTTCAGTACATTCTGGTGTCAGCTGATCTTATTCTTTTCATCCTGACCTCAATCGTCCACGCAGTAGTTATCCAAGAAGAGGCTTGTATTTATTTGCTTAGTTAAATCTTTTTCTAGTGCAGTGTGATTTCTTCGGGATCCGGAATGACTCCTAGTCTCAACATGTCAAGAGGAATTTGCCTCCGATTTCAGCAAAATGATTTATTTGACCCCTCGCTTTGTCGTTAATGAATAATCCACTAATCCGTCTGTGAACTGGTGCAGAGTCGACTCGTTGGCTCACATGACGTTTAAGCATTTTACACAAATCAGCCTACTTTATATAATATATTCCACCTTGTGATGTCATCGTGTGGTGATACAGGAAGTGCTCCGCTGCGTTTTGTTTTGTTTTGTTGTTTTTTTTAACTCCACACACCTTCATTAGAAACGTGGATATAATTTCAGACCTGGAGTTGCAGATCTACTACTGAACTAAAGGTAAAAGGAGAGGTAACTTGGAAACTACCACTTCATGACATCACAAGGTGGAACTGAGCGCTTTTAGCTTTGGAGATGTTACAGACTAATAATAAAGTGTTACTCAAACATGTGAATGAAACAAAACACAACTCCAGGTCTGTTTTTGAGGAGGAAACAGCTTTAGAACATGACTTAAAGCTACAAGAGTCAGATTTGTGTCATATATGAGCTTTAAAGATTGTTTTATACTGTATGTTCTCAAAATTAAATGAGTGTAATTCCCTCTTAACTGGGAATTCCACCAAGAAGAATGTGTGGTTCAGTGGTAAAAGTTGGCAGGGCAGAATAAGGTCAGTAGGACGTGTTCTGTAAAACTCTGAGCTGCTTTTTAAACTTACCCTACTCTCTGACCTTTGTTCTAATGTCGTTTCCTCATCACAAACAGACCTGGAGCTGTGTTTTTTTGCTTCATTCTCACATGTTTAACACACAAACCTGCAGATTTAGGCGGAGTTCTTCTCTCAAACTGAAAAAAACATTCCGTAAGTCATTTGATTTTTTGTAAAGCCGTCTTATCTTATCTGAGGTCAGACATTTGGGGTTAACAATTTCTAAAGATTGTGCAAAAAATGGAGGAAGTTGACATAGAAAAGTGTATGTGACATGAATTTACTTGAAAGTGACTCACAAGAATCACCATTTGTTAAACGTTTTTTTGTCCAAAGCTGAAGGAGTGTCAAAGGTCGTGTCTCAGTGGGACGGTTGCACACGTCGAAGGAGCCGATCGATGAAGGCTGCTCCTCCGTCGACCGCAAACGCCGTTCAGAAATGGGACAGGTCGACACCGGGGAGCGAACTTCAACCACCGTCTGTGCACTTAGCTTACGTCGCTTACATCAAAACAGTTCTGTTTAGCTGTGCATATGACTGAAAGGTTTTTATTCTGCACTTTTCTGTTTTAATGTTAATTTATGATGATTATTTATGATTTGATTTTAATGTCTTTCTTATTCTGTGAAGCACTTTAAATTACTTTGTGTATGAATTGTGCCTTGCCTATATTACGTGACGGCTGCTAATGGGCTAAATGTGTAAAATGGACTGAAATAATTACAGTTTTACTTTTAATTCTTCATTATTTCATAGAAGAAGAGTCGAGGTGTCGTCGTCGCAGCCGTTTATTTCTGTTTAGATTGAATTAAGTCAGGAATTAATCTTTCCCTTTGAATATCAACAGACAAATATAACATTTGAGGTGATTTCTTCCCAGTTGTAGCTCGTATTACATAACTTTAAGAAAATATACCTCAGGGGTCTCAGACTCGCGGCCCGCGGGCCAATTGCGGCCCTCGGGCCTGTAGTTTGCGGCCCCCGCCTTGATATGAAACTTTAATGTTAATGCGGCGGGTTTGACATGTGTGGCACTTTACAGTGTTGTGTGCGGAGCTGAACGAATCTACCAATCACGGTGGGGTATATGGCTCTGGGGGCGGGACATCGGTTTGATGCAGAGAAACATTTCTCATTGAGTGAAAGTTACTGTAGCGCTGCCATGGAGGGTTATATTCTGTGCCTGGTGCCTCGTTTCTATTGAGCACACGCCACATTCGTCCGAGCGCGTTGCGTTCACAACACAACGCTGTTCAGTGGGATATTACACATATATAAATGTACATAAATATATTCATATATTTACACACGCACGTCAATGGCACTTAGAGAGGTCATATGAGGTCTCTCTCTGACAAAATAAATCAAAGTGATGGTTATGTGGTGGGATAAAAGAAAAGTAAAGAGCTCAGTGCTCCTCCTGTGTCTGTGTCACATAGTGACACCTGTGCAACCGCAATAACAGTCCCCGGTAACCCGGACCAATTATAGGGTCGCACCGTCAGACGAGCTTTAACATTTTCTCACATTTCTCTCTTTTTTAAACACTCTCAAAGTTCAAACCTTCGTAGATTAAAAAAAAAAAAAAATGAGCACAGTATTATAGAAAGACGCCAAATACTATACTGTGCTGTAAATAAAAATGCCTTTTTTTGGGGGGGGGGTGCGGCCCAGCCTCACCCCGACTCTGCCTCCAGCGGCCCCCAGCTAATTTGAGTTTGAGACCCCTGATATACCTTGTTTCTCCTGTAGAAGAAGTCACGCGCAGTGCATGATGGGATACAGCAGTGAGCGAAGTCTACTCGGATGCTTCGTTCATGGCCAATCTCCATGGAAACGCAGGGCACATTTGTCGGCCGTGTTCGTCGGGAGCATGAAACGGGATCTAATTCAAGATAATCTGCCTCTAATATTTGCCTTTGTACTTACCAGATGTTTTGTCGGCTCACCTCCCCCCACCGCCGCTTTCTCCAGTCTCTACCTCTAATAAAACTTTGAAACATTTCTTCGTCTCTGCTGCAGTTTTGGATCTGTTCTTGCTCTAATTTTAACACCTTGACTGGATAATTTAAGTTTAAAACGTTTTTGCTTCTTCCACTTCCACGTCGTTTCACATTTGGTCTAAATTTCTTATTGACGTGAGACTTTGAAATAATAATAAAGTTTTCATTTGTTCTGTTCAAACATCACAGTCACATTTTGAGTCATTGTGAAACTATATTCACACATAATTTGCAGTGATGTGACGTTTGTGAACGAGTCGATTCTTTTGAACGGTTCCTTAACGTGAACGAATGGAACCGGATCTCATTTTTTAACAGAACCAAATCTTTTTCTTTCCAATTTTTATGCATTTTTACTTTGATTACAGTAAACTAACACAAGAATCAGGACAGAAGCAGAGCAGGCGACACGAGGGAGAGATTTGAACTCTGCCCAGCTCCAGAGTCAGGCCGGTGAGGCAGGGGGAGGAGAAAACAGGAGGCAAAACATGGCACAGGAACAGGTGGATCATGACACTAAATTTAGGGATGGGCAAAACGAAGCCTCATGAACCAGCAAAGCTCTCGAAACAAATGATTCGAGGCTTCGAATCACGACTCTACAGTGGCCTCTGGTGGCGATGTCTCAGTATTTCTCCACAGTGGCTCAACAAAACACATCCTGATCTGACATGGTTTCTAATAAAGCTTGTTCTGATAAAGTTTGTGTAAGTGTACACAGGTGTATGTTACCAATTAATGTGTGTAAATAAAATTAAATAAAGCCATGGAAGCTATGCATAAATCAGATTTCAAGGTTTTTATTCAAAAATGTATTTTTTTTCTGCAGTGGAGGGGTGCAAACGGTTTCTTTTTTGTTTAATACCTCCCCTGCTTTTGAAAAGACTCGTTCACATGGAACACTGGTTGCAGATATGGCCAGAAACTTTTTTTGACAGTTTGTATAAATGAGGAAAAATAACTGCCCTCTCTTTCCAATAGACAAGTGGGTCCGTGGTGCGGGGAATAAACGGGTCTTGCAAATATTTTCCCACTTCAACTGTGACATCTGCAGTTATGCTGTGGGTGGTGGTTTTGTTTTTTACTTTTTGGTCAAATAAAGACCAAAGACGGATGGTGATGATGGAGGTGATGGAGGTGATGATACTGCTGCCAGTGAGATTTGAGGTTCGAAAAAAAATATACCTAAAAAGATTTTTTAATTGTCACCAGGTGTTGCTACAGGCTGCATTACTGTAGCACACTCCATATGTCTCATACTGGCCACATCTTTGCTGCAGGCCATCCTGCCAGTGTGCCTGTTTCATCAATACAAATATTCACACTATTACAGCCGTTGAAACATGTCAAAAGTGCTGTTCCACCTGGTATCCACCTCCTGAATTAGTTTCATCGTTGGCCGTCCCATCACCATTTGCATTTCGTTTAGTTTTTCTTTCGCCTTGCTACTTGACCTGAACAGTCCCACCACTTTCCTGCTTTTGTCCCTTATATCATTAACAACGGGTGTATGATCCAATGCTTTTTTCACTATTAAATTCAGGGTGTGAGCGAAGCAGGAGATGTGCTGGAGGTTGAGGAGCTGGACACTCAGCTTCATGTTGGCAGCATTATCTGTGACCATAAAGCTGACCTTCTCACTAATGCCCCAGTTAGCCATGAGGAGCCTCTGTGCCTCTGTGTGCTGAGCGGTATGTGACTGTGAATAATGACTAACTCCCAGTATTACTGTCTCCAGTTTTGAGTCAGGTGCCACATAGTGAGCCGTGACTCCAATGTAGCCCTCCATGTTAATGGAAGACCACATATCTGTGGTGAGGCAAACTCAATCAGCCTTTTTGAGCTCTTCTTTGGTCTTCTCCTTAGTTTTCTCATACAGCTCATTCATCATGTTTGCTGCAGCTTTTCTTGATGGGAGGACACAGCTGGGGTCCATGTCATGTACAAATAACTTGAAACCTTCATCCTCCACAGCTGACAGAGGCAGCAAGTCCTTCACCACCAAGCGGACGAGGGACTCATCCAAAACCTTCTGTCCAGCTAGAAGACGCAAACAAACTATTTACAACGAGCAACTGAAGCATTTCACAGCTTATTGCAAGCATAGAAATGACTTATATGTGAATTTTCCTAGTAAGTAAGTAAATAAATAAATAAATAATAAATACATAGGATTATGAAACACATGAAAACACATATGTAGAGTTTAAGTGAATAGAAAAACACAGAGAGCAATGGAGAGAGCAAAGGACAAAACCAGGACTAAACTAGGACTAAACCATGACTAAACATGTAGAATCAGTGTTTTAGTTTTGTTAAGTTTAAACCTGGAACATTTTTCCTGAAGATGTGAGACAGTCCTCGACTTTGACAATGTTTAAAACTGTTCTGTTTCAGGGGTAACTACATTTAAACTTGTTTAAAACAGTGACTCAAACATTGGGGTGGGGTGTGCTCGTGTCCATAAAAGACTCTAAATGAACATGTTAAATTAATTAATTGTTAAATCTTATGAACAACCCTTAGTATTAATTAATTCATTTATTTACCTATTTATTTAATTATTTATGTATTTATTTATTCATTTATTTATCTGCCATAATCTTTATCTCTTATTTTAATTGTGGAACTTTTCTACAATGACACAAATGTTTGTTAACCTTTATTTTTTTTCAATAATAAAATAATAATAATAATACAATAAATTAATTAAAGAATAAGAATAAGAATAAGAATAAGAATAAGAATAAGAATAAGAATAAGAATAAGAATGAGAATGAGAATGAGAATGAGAATAAGAATAACACATTTTAAATTATATAAATAAAAAACTTGATTCCAGGCGTTTTTTCTCCACTTCCGGGTGCAGCGCCTCCTTCGCCGATATTCCACGCGAAGAAGAAAAAGCCTCATGTTTGTCCTGTTCGCGTTTCCGTAGCTGAGAGGCCGCGGTGTCGTTCGGGTAACAACACAAACGGTAGCTGTTTTATGCTAACAGTCACGGTTTATTAAAAGTAGAATGAATAGGGATTTTGATTTTAGTTTCAAAGTAAAGGTTAAATAGTTGTAAATATGTATCGGCAAAGAATTCCGAGAGGATAAGTCTTTGTTCTTGTGTAAGTTTTGTGTAAATGGACACATAGCTAACGGCTAAGCTAGCTCCGGGAGGAAAACATCCAGCTGTTAGTTTGGAGCGCACATCTCGGGATAAAGTGATGCTGGATAATGTAATGTAAAGGCGGTTAAATTTGCCACTGTCTGACACGTTTTCTCAGACGGATATTAATTGTTCCACGGCTGAAACAGGACCCTTGGGACCTTTCAAACATGGAAGCAAAAACTGAGACTGTTGACAACGACGACATTGTGATCATTGTGGAGAACGAGGCGGAGAGTTTGCCCGCAGAGGAGGAGAGGCTCAAGCAGCAAGGAGCCTTTGGCCTGATGGACACTTGCCCCATCTGCAAATTGAGTTTTCACAACAGAGAGCCCAAACTCCTCCCGTGTCTTCACTCCTTCTGCAAGAGATGTCTCCCAGCTCCATACAGAAGCGCAGAGCCGAGGAGGGACCTGCAGACTCATCCTGAGAACAGCAAACCACGTGAGAAGTCATTCATCTTACAAATAAAACACATTTCCACAGCTGATGGGTTAAACACTGTGTTAGTGGGTTTCAGATGACACCACAACTGCTTCTATAGGCCAATAATGTGCACTACAAATCAGATCAAATTAATACTGTTAAAATGCAATTTCCTGTTATAATATAGAGTTGTAGAGTCTTTTTTGGATATTTCATGGCAAAGTACAGTGTAATGAATAAGAAAACAATCTAGGCAAGGCAAGATTATTTGTACAACACAATTCGTACACAAGGTAAGTCAAAGTGCTTTACAGCAGACATTAAAATCACAATACAACAATTCAAATCGCAAATAATCATCATAAGATTAATATTAAAGGAGAAAAGTGCAGAATTAAAAAACCTTTTGGTCATATGCACAGCTAAACAAAACCATTTTGAGCCTGGATTTAAACATTGTCAAAGTAGAGACTGTCTCACATCTTGAGGAAGAATGTTCCAGGTTTTAGCTGCACAAAACTCAAACACTGATTCACCTGGCTTAGTCATAGTTTGGACCTGGTTTAGTCCTGCTTTAGACCTGGTTTCGTCCTGGTTTCGTCCTGGTTTCATCCTGCTTTCGTTCTGCTTTCGTCCTGCTTTAGTCCTGGTTTCATGCTGCTTTCATCCTGGTTTCATCCTGGTTTCATCCTGCTTTCATCCTGGTTTCATCCTGCTTTCATCCTGCTTTCATCCTGCTTTCGTCCTGGTTTCGTCCTGGTTTCGTCCTGGTTTCATCCTGCTTTAGTCCTGCTTTAGTCCTGCTTTCATCCTGCTTTAGTCTTGCTTTAGTCTTGCTTTAGTCCTGACTCTGGGTACCAGCAGGAGGCTGGTCCCTGAAGTCCTCAGAGTGTGAGATGGTTCATATGGCACTAACGTATGGGAGATGTACTTTGGTGCTAGGTGCTTATCTAAATCTGAAAACCACAATTTTCAAGTCCATAACATCAACAAAGACTTGTGTTATTTGATGTGACTGTACATCAACAGTCAATAGCATTTTGAATCTAAGGAGTTTATGTGAATTAAAGAAGAATAATTTTAGAGATGCAAAGTGTAATATAAAATCAGTTCCACATATGATTACCTTTTGCAGAATTGCTTCTAAAAGTATTTTTTAAATCAAAGCATGAAACATTTCCAAAAATTAGTTAGCATTAGATTCATGTAGATTGAGCGTGTTTTAAGTGCTTTTGTCTGTCTTAGTTGCCATTTCCAACTATAACTTTTTGTTTCAGTTGGTGCTATCCTATGTCCTGTATGCAAGCAGGAATGCTGGGAAATAGATGTGTTGGATAACTTCTTTGTCAAAGACTCTGCGGAAGCACCAAGCAGCACAATGGAAAAAAACAGCCAGGTTAGTTAATTGTCTCATCTCTTGCCTTTCTGTAATATCAGCATTAGTTTTTATTTATAAAATATAGGCCTCTTTAAAGGACCATATTACACTATTTTCTGATCTATGTTATAATGTTGTTTCCTCATCACAAACAGACCCAGAGTAGTGTTTTTTTCACACAAGTTTAACACACAAACCTGCATATTTAGGCTTAGGAGTTCTTCTCTCAAGCTGAAAACACTTCCACCTTGTGATGTTGTGTGTTTTTAAACTCCACACACCTTCACTCGAATCATTTGGATAATTTCAGTCCTAGATTTGCTGGTCTTTACTGAACAAAAGGTAAAAGGTAGCTGTTAATTACCACCACTACCACTTCATGACATCTCAAGGTGGAACAGAGCATTTTGAGCTTTGGAGATGTTGCAGACTAATAATTAAGTGTTAATCAAACATGTGTGAATGAAACAAACACAACTCCAGGTCTGTTTTTGATCAGTTCACAACATTATAACGGGACTTAAACCTCACAAGAGTCATTTTGTGTAATATAGGAGCTTTAAAATGGAGAGAGGTTATTGAAGATTTCATTAAATGTTTGATCTTGAATTTGTGTACATAAGTTTGTGTTACTGTGTCTATAAATTGTGCTGTACCAATAAACTTGCCTTGCCTTCTGTGTAGGTGTGCATGAGCTGTGAGGACAACACAGAGGCGACTGGTTACTGCATCGAGTGTGTGGAGTTTCTGTGTGTTACTTGTATTGAGGCTCATCAAAGAGTCAAATTTACAAGGGATCACACAATTCGCCAGAAGCAAGACATGTCTCCAGGTAGTGTGACTCTAACGTTTGTGTTTGTTACGTTCTGTATTTTTCAAGCACTGTAATAATTCAAAACCTGTTCATCCATTTTTTCAGAGTCTTTAGACATTTCCACACAGCGGCCCGTGTTCTGTGATATTCATAAACAGGAACCTCTCAAACTCTTCTGTGAAACATGTGACCGGCTCACGTGCCGAGACTGTCAGCTCCTCAGACACAAGGATCACAAGTAAGACGAAAGTCAATGGATGTTTTTGGCAAATGTTAAAGCAGACCTGTTCTGCAAAATTGACTTTTCACAGCTTTTAGTCATGGTGTAGTTGTTTCTCCTTCTCATTTACACACTTGAAGTTGTATTTGGAGTGATTCCTGTTTGAGCAAACTTTAAAAACATATTTTCAAGACGCCATTTTTGCCGATCATCCCTGTTTTCTCTGCCACCGTTCTACGTCCACTGCTCTGTACTCACTTTGTTCTCCAATTTGATTCTTAACCAGTGCTTTATGTAGGATTCCACAGCATTGCATAGACATTTTGGGAAAGATGAAAATAAAATATTTGTTACTTGCTAGTATGACCTGCGCTGACGGCTCCAGGGTGCTTTGTTGCGATGTTTACGGCGACATCAGCTCCCACTGGTCACCGCAGTTCTTTAACAAACAAGTCAGCGGATTTGTTTCTTTTAAGTGATTTCAGATGAATATTGTGATTTAAAATGTGCAAATTATCACATAATGATCCATCAGAGATTATAACGACAGAGCGACACAAGCACAAAATGTGATCTTTATTACTGCATTGTTTGTAAATGTTAATTAAATGTAATTTTTTTGTAATATTCATCATTTTGTGGAACAACAAGTATTTGACAGGAGTGAAGGAACACTTTTGGTGTTTGGTGCTTTGAGTCCAGTTTAGTGCTGATGTAGACTTGGTTTAGTCTTACTCTAGTTGTCCTCATTTAGTCATTGTCTAGTCCAGGTTTAGTTCAAGGTTTAATGTTTAGTCCTTTTTAGGTGTCAATGCAATTTTAGAAAAAGTTGCTGAGGCTGTTTTACTTCTAACTGATGTACACAGTTGTAGACAGTTACTACTTCTTTTAGCTCTGAAAATACATTATGCACATTCTGTAAATATATTTGAAATTGCATTGTTAATTACTACATCTTTACTTTTAGCTACCAGTTCCTGGAAGATGCGTACAGAAACCATAAGCAGTATCTTGAACATATGACACACAGTTACAAGAGAAAAGGAAAACTATTGAGGAAGTATCCAACTACATCACGAATGGGTAAAGCCAATCATTATAATGGTGTTAAAGATGATGAAACTAATACAAAGTGTGGATATTACCTCCATTGATTCAAATATATATGTTTTTTCTTGTTGTAGACTTCAACAGGTTGAAGAAAATCGAAAGGGTGTCACTAATGAAATAAAGAAATCTATCTGTAACCTCATAATGGAGATTAACCGAAAAGGCAAGATACTCATTAACCAGCTGGAGGTAAGTCCACGTTTATTCAAATTTTAAAACAAAAATAAATTGTTCATCAACGTTGGTTTTATCCTCAGGCACTGACCAAGGATCACGAGCTGGGTTTGAAAAAGCAGCAGGACGATGTGGCCTCTTTAAGCCGACATTTAGACCATGTGATCAGGTTTACGAAGTGGGCCACAGCCAGTCACAGCGGAACCGCTCTGCTTTACTGCAAAAGACTGGTGAGACTTGATACAATAATCTTGCAATTGTAACACAGTAAAAATATTATTATTGATGGGGCCTCAGTAGCTCAGTTGGTAGAGTGTTTGACCTGTCATCCGAGGAGGAGGCAGTTCAAATCACGATATGAAAACATCATTAGTTGAGCGGTCAGATCCACTGATCAACAGGTTGGCGGTGTCCCAGCGCTTTAGTTTGGCTGTGGGAGGGACTATGTCTCTCGGCTGGCCTGGGAACGCCTTGGGGTCCCACCGGAGGAGCTAGAGGACGTGTCTGGGGTGAGGGAAGTCTGGGAGTCCCTATTTAGACTGCTGCCCCCGCGACCCGGCCCCGGATAAGCGGAAGAAAATGGATGGATGGATGGATAATTCAGTCACAGACTTGACCTTTCTCCTTTTCCTTCCCCAGATCTTGTATCAGATCCATTACTTGATGCGATCCAATTGCAGCCCGTCATTAATCCCGCAGAGTTCAGTCCGATTCCAGTGTCGCTCTGGTTTCTGGGCCACAAATGTAGATCTCGGTAAGAATCTTTTTAGTACTAATGTGTTATCTTTGATTGGACAGTTATAATTTTAACAAAGGAGCATTTTCATTCTTGTTTAAAGACACAATATTATGCTAAATTTACTTTAATTTTTAGATTTGGCAGAATTTCTCAAACAATTGTAGATATATTTGGATAAGTAATCTCATCCATTGTACTTCCAGTCCCACTGTCTTTCCTTTTCAATTATTCATGCAAATTTAATTCTGTTGATTTGGGCAGAGATGGGTAGCACTCAGTCACATTTACTTACTTACATTTACTTGAGTAACTAGATATTGGACCAGAGTACTTTTATAGCCGCATACTTTTACTCCTACTTGAGTTTTTTTAAAATTTTTATTAAACTAACAATATTCTTAAGTAAAAGTTTTGAGTTATTTTTTCTACACCATTGCTGGTTTAGGGCCCCAATTACATGAACTTTAATTATAAATCAGATGTTACATCCCTACGGTTACTCTTCTAGTTACTCTTCTAGTTACTCTTCTAGTTACTCTTCTAGTTACTCTTCAAGTTACTCTTACTTGTGTAGTACTTTTCCCAAATACTTTTTTTAAACTTAACCAATTCCTTGGACCACTTATTTGTACTTCTACTTGAGTAATCTCATTTTGAAGTAACGTTACTCTTGTCTGAGTACAGTTTTGGCTACTCTACCACCTCTAGATTAGGGCCTTAGTTCCTGAGATGTTGCTTCACGTTAATAGTTTTTGCTGACAAACAAAAATGAGCTCATCCTCACGTCCTGTGTCACCTCCTTGTCTGACTCGTTACTGTCAGTGTTTGTTCTTGCATATTCATATTTTGCCCTGGTTTTGAGAAATGAATCTAATCTAGCCTTTTATAATCTCACTTTAATTTATTATCATCTTTCCATTGTCTTTGTATCTCTCTAGTAACACTCGTCTGATGTTCTTAGATTAACTTTGAAGACGGTGACTCAACAAATGACTGTAGAAACATCTTTAAAATAAACCCATAGATTAAACCTGTACTCAAAAGAGAAAAGAGATCAAATCAAATGAATCCTTTTGTGATCTAACCATGTCAAAGTAGATCGGTTTATCTTGGCTATGTTCATAAACACTTTGAATTTGAATTTATTTCATCAGGTACAAAGCAAGATGTTAGATCTATTAAACAGTTCATCAGTATTATAGTATTCAAATCTGTCATCTGGACAAAAAGTTGAAGACGTTTCACTGCTCGTCCAAGTCACTTCTTCAGTTCTGGTCAGATTACTGCTGGACGCTGCCTTTTATCTGTCTGAAGGAAGGAGCTAACGACACTGAAGCTAACTCACCTGTTTGTTTACAGTTTTTGTTTGTTAGCTTGGTCTATTTGCACTACCTTAAGTGTGAACGATGTCTTGAGTCATTTAGCATAATCACTGAAGCCCCTAATGAGTGCTCTCACACCTATTAGCATATTGGCTAGCCCTGTTGTTGGATGGAGTTTTAAATGGGAGATAAATGATTTCTAAGGCCCCTATTCCTGTTCAAAGATGGATTGTCTTTCCTTACAAAAATGGCCTTGTTATCTCAGCCTCTCAAACCATTTCTTTTCTTTGGCTCAGATCTGTACCTCACTATCGTCAAAGGAGCGGTCAGTGTCTTTGAGATGGAGATGTACCGCAGACTGTGGTCCTGAGCTGCTCTTGCGACAGTGTTGGTTCATTCTCTTATGGAGTAGCTGTTTAGTTTCTCCAATATAACGCTCACTGCAGTCTGAATGGAGTAGACCATATCATTAGTTTTACATCTCATTTAAAACATAGCTACTATCAAACCACCAGCATTCACACATACACTCATCTGATTAGTGCATTTTCAAAGCTGTGTTTATTAGTTTTTCGTAAGAACAGCTTATGTATAAAATTTACCTTAGCCAATATTCAGTTCATTTCATTTTTGTAAAGCCCAAAACACCAACAGCAGGTTCCTCTTGGGGCTGAACAAGATCATTGACTTAAAAAAAAAAAGTTAGACTCCAACAGTGAATGAGACGTTGCTCCATAACGGACAGATTGACCAACATTAACAGAAAAACACAGTGAACTGTCCCAGGGTTAGGGTGAAGAAGCAGATAACTGTTTTTATGTCCTTCACACAGACACTAAGTTTGTCTACTCGAACACTCTGATCCGGTTTCGTTGATAAAAGCAGCTGCGTGTCATCAGGAAAGCAGTGGAAGCTAATGCCGTGTGTCACCTTCGTCATTCGAACCTCTGCAGTAGATTGTCGTGGTTGATGGTGTCAAACGCTGCACTGAGGTCCAACAGAACCAGGACAGAGACCAGACCATTGTCAGCAGCTAATAAACAGTTATTTGTGGCTTTAAGTAATGTTTTTTTTATGCTGTGTGAGCTCTCAATCCTGAAAAACTTTAGGATTAGAGATGGATCTACAGTTGCCTAACAGATCAGGTTCAAGATGAGTTTTTCAGAAGCGGTTTGATCACTGTATATTTGAAGGACTGGGGGACACAGCCATTTTCTGATGAGATATTTATTATATTAAGGACAGGATCTATAAATAGAGGGAGGATTTCTTTGAGGAGTCTGGTTGGAATAGGGTCTAACATACAAGTTGATGTTTTGGAGGACGTACAGGCTGAAGTTCTCTCTGCTTGGTCCACAGCAGTAACCCTGTCTAATATCACTGGTGGGTTTATGTGGGACACGCGTTTTACAGCCTGGGCTCGCTCAGTACTAACTGTAGGAGTCATTTTGTTTAATTTATCTCTAATAGTTTTGATTTTGTTGTTAAAAAATGTAGGTGGTTCGGGCCTTCTGCAGAGCCTTAAGGCAGATTTTCCATGCCTTTAGTGATTGCGCAGAGTGAGAATGGCGCCATGACCGCTCTAATTTTCAGACCTTTTGTTTGAGTGACAGTTCTTCATTGTACCATGGGGCAGGACGTCTGGGCCTAACAGCCTTTTGTTTTAACGGAGCTACAATATCCAGAGCGGTTTTCAGAGAGTACATAGATCTGTCGACAAACTGATCATTTACAGTTGGACTAAAGCTGTTCTCAGCAGGGTCACATGGCATGTCTCTAAATATTGGCTCTATTTTTTCCTTGAACTTTAAACTAGATTTTTCAGATAATGTTCTTTTCATTATAGTTTTATTCAGGATAATTCAGGCAGGATAATCTTTAAGGATAACTTGAAAGGTAAAAGGTAAAATGGTCTGATAAAGTCTTTTTGAGGGAGGATATTTAGATCTGATCTCTACACCGTACGTTAGAACAAGGTACAGGGTTTGCTTGTGACGGTGGGTTGGTTTATTCACATTCTGGGCAAAACTGATGCCACCTATAGGGCACTGAAGGTATTACTAATGCAATCACTGCTATTGTCGACAAGTATGTTAAAGTCTCAAGCATGTTAAAGTCTTTAGCGAAATGTTTTGTTAGTTTTAGGACTGAATATTAAACTGGAGTGTAAAATACCTGCCACACCACCACCTCGGCCTGTGCTCCTGATGCTCTGAAAATTCAAGTGACTGCGTGACATAATCATCAGAAGATCTATGTTATGGTCACTATTTAACTCATTTAGTAAAAGAATTGGAGGAAAGAGACCTAATGTTTAGCAGTTCACTTTTTACACACTTATCCATTTGGTTGTTAATAACACAAGTCTGTATTTTTAGTGTAAGTTTTTTTGGGCTGACACCTGCTATAGCAATTTTGAAATGTGGTTTATGGGGGTGTTTTGTACGAGGGATGCACACACTGTCTGCTCTGAGTCTGAACACTTTGTGACAATCTCTGGACTGGCGCTTACAGGGACGGAGGTATTGGTCAAGTTCTGAATTAAAAGGGATGTACTAGCTGAAGTTGAATGGATAGAGTCCCTGTGTATGAGCCCAGGCTTCCTCCAGAACACACTCCAGTTGTTGACAGAGACTGCATTGTTTTGAGGGCAGCAACTAGACAAACAGAAGTTAAATGCTGAAAAATGGCTGTAAATTTCAGAATTGGTGCGACTGGGCGTGAAGTATATCAAGAAAGAACTGCCAGCACCCCTCATCAAGGCCCCTTGTAGAAGGACTACAAAAAGAAAATGTGTCAGCAGTCACCTCCAGTCTATTTCTCTAAAACCTTCAAATCAGGCTAGAAATTTAGGACCTTTAACAGCCACATCAAATCAATAACGTCTAAAAACATGTCAAAAATCAAAGGTAAACTGTCAAAACCAGACTTGGAGAGACTTATCCTGCATTTGTCTCCAGGAGGTTAGACGACTATAACGTCCTGCTCACTGGCCTCTCCAAACGGGCCTTAAGACAGAACAGTACATCCAGATAGAACACTGCTGTGAGGGTCTGACTAGAACCAGGAAGTACAAGAACATAAGCCCTGTGCTGAGGTCTCTGCACTGCCTCCTAAACCCGGACTAAACCCGGACTAAACCCGGACTAAACCCGGACTAAACCCGATGAATCACTGTTTGAGTTTTGTGTAGTTTAAACCTGGAACATTCTTCCTGAAGATGTGAGACAGTCTCGACTTTGACAATGTTTAAATCCAACGGCTCAAACGGTTCTGTTTAGCTGCATGTGACTGAAAGGGTTTTATTCTGCACTTTTCTCTTTTAATGTTAATTTTATTATGATTATTTGTGTTTATTTATCTTTTAATTTGTTATATTGTGATTTTAATGTTTTTCTTAATGTGTAAAACAGTTTGAATTACTCTGTGCTATACAAATACACTTGCCTTGACTTTGATTCTGTCTAAAAATACTCTTCTGTTTTTCAGGGACTCTGGTTGTGGAGAGGGGCACAGCTCGCCCCCCCCTGTCAAACCCAGCAGTCGGCCCCAGAATAGAGGCACCCCCTGGTGGTCTCGCAATGTCAGCTCAGCAACGTCAGACTACGCTCGCTCAGCTCCAGATGCAGGTACAAGTCTTACATTTGGAATACTGCCCTTTTTGGGACTAGGGCTGCACGATTTTGGAAAAAAAGTAGCAGTTTTTCTGTACTGTGATTGCATTTAGATTAATATGAACTGATAAACGAATACAGGAATCCTATGAATTTCAGAACATATTTGTAGAGGTCTAAACTACTGGTACAACAAGAATTTTCTATTTAAAGAGCGATAGATTGTGCAGCCCTACATGGGACAAAGCACTCTGAAGGTTTTCTGCACATTTCGCGAATACAATGTCTCCTGTTCCTATGTGTAAGGTGGACAAAATCTCCCAACAGCCCCCTAGGCAGCCTGCTCCAAACCAATGGCCGTGGTATCAAAATATGCGCCTCCCGGGACCCCTTGGCTCTCCAAACACTAGACCTGTCCACGGAGGTAGTTCCCCGTCCCAGTCCGGTGCAGCTCCCACTTTAGTTCAGATGGGACGGAGGTACGGGAGCGCTCAGACTGCTACGAGGAGCCCCACCTCCACCATGTTCAACAGCAACAGCTTTCCTCCACCTCAGGTAAGTGCATGCATGAACACAGCTTTGAACACAGCGTTATTTCAGATCATTTCGTGTCCAAAAAGTATTACTCATTTATGGAGACTTTGGAGCTGATGGTATCAACGGTCCCAGAGAATGTGAAGCTTTCTTTATCTTTATTTAGAACACTTAGGCTTTTTTTTCGTGGACGCTCTGTTTAAAATACAATACAAGCAGAAAAACAAGCAAAGCAAACAAGTGTACAAGTCCGTATAAAAAAGAAAACATTAAAAACAGGAGCAGGTGTGTGTAAAAGTCCATATAAGACATTAAAAACAGGTGCTGAAACACTGAATCCCCAAGTTTAGTCTTGACTCTGGCCACTAGCAAGAGGCCGGTCCCATTTTGGTTTAGTCCTGGTTTAGTCCTGGTTTAGTCCTGGTTTAGTCCTTGTGTAGTCCTGGTTTAGCCCTGGTTTAGCCCTGGTTTAGTCCTGGTTTAGTCCTGGTTTAGTCCTGGTTTAGTCCTGGTTTAGTCCTGGTTTAGCCCTGGTTTAGCCCTGGTTTAGCCCTGGTTTAGCCCTGGTTTAGCCCTGGTTTAGCCCTGGTTTAGCCCTGGTTTAGTCCTGGTTTAGCCCTGGTTTAGCCCTGGTTTAGCCCTGGTTTAGTCCTGGTTTAGTCCTGGTTTAGTCCTGGTTTAGCTCTGGTTTAGCTCTCAGAGTGTGAGATGGTTCATGTGGCTCTAACATGTGGGAGATGTTCTTTGGTTCATGGAGAGACTTGTTCACACAGAGCTGCTTTAAAGTCTCTGAGCACAGGACTTATGTGCTCATACTTCCTGGTTCTAGTCAGGACCTGAGCAGCATTGTTCTGGATGTACTGCCAGAGAGCTACTAATTTTAGCAGTTGGAAGAAATGTAGTAAATATAAGAGCCACAGCCTTAGATGGGGTACAGTGGGATGTCTATAAAGCATAATCCATTATCCAGTTGTTAGTGCTTAAGTTAGTTAAATGTTAATCGATCAGATTTTAGCTTTTTGATTCCTCATTTTACATATTGTATTTACACCTGGTTAATGATCCAATTTGTGTGTTCTTCTGTGACTTATTAATGGGACTTAATTCACATGGTGTCCTTGAGAGCTCTTACGCAAATGTCTAGTCATCCTCCTAATCAAACGAATGTGTTATTTTTTCAGAGTCTTCCCCGGTACACACAGCCGCTCCAAACTGGTACAGTAACACAGGCTTCATTACAGCAGGTGAGCAAAGCACGTCACAAGATTTGAGCTGAGATGTCTTGTAAGATTGTATTTATTCACATGTAACTGTGTGGATGTCTCTTAGCGAGGACAAGCAGACTTTCTGAGGAGGAGTGAACCAGCTGCCTCCCTTCCTCTGTGACCATATCAGTCCCAAAACCCAGTATTTTTAACAGCCCAGTCTTTGAACACATCCACTCTCAACACGGGTATCTATTAAATCTATTATCTATAAACACATATTCATAATGAGAGACGTAAAACTTGTTCATTTCTCTGTAGTTCAGGGAATGCAGAGTTCTCCGGTGATCAAGCCCTCGACGACAGACCGACAAACAGGGTAAGAAACATCACCAAGGCCGGCAATGTTTCAAAATGTCGACTGTGTAACGAGGACTTAATGATAATGTCTTTATACTGTATACACATTGTTTATTCAATGCCCAGGACAGCTGTGGTTATAGACACAGCTTATCCAGACTGACAGAAGAAAGGCAGCCGGTCTGTGCCATCGACCCCTCCGACCCCCGATCATTCAAGCACATATTGTCATATTTCTTGTCATATTGGATTTGACAGTACTACATGTAATTAGTTCAAAAATGATCTTTCAAACAGAACCCAGGCTGTAGTAGAAGATGTGTTTAAAGCAAATGTCTTAACTTTAAGCAAAGGAGTGCCCCAAGGCTCAACAACAGTGGGCCTATTGTTGAGCCTTGGGGCACTACTTTGCTACTTTTTACTATATCTATTCATTCCATTGGTTGCAATTAAAGAGAAAGCCTCATACATTTATATGCAGATGATGCTGTTTTGTTTTTAAGTGCTTCCTCTGCTGATCTGGTGCTTTTATCTTTAACAAATCTTTAAGTCTTTTATTTATTTATTTCTAGACATTTCTGTTTTAAGTCAAAGAAGCAAATCAAAATACACAAAAGTCTGAAAAAGGAATAGGCAGAAGTCTAAGCTCATGGTGTTTACCCCTTTTATACTAAACATAAAGAGCTGCTGCATTCAAAATGTTCACAGTAAAGAAAAGAAAAGAACATAATTCAGCTTTTAATATCACTGTATGAATTATTTTTTAAACGATTTAAGATTTGTTTTAAAGATTTGTTATATGCAGATGATGCTGTTTTGTTTAAGTTCTTCCTCTGCCGATCTGGTGCTTTTAAAACTGCAGTAAGGTTTGAATGAAATCTAAAATTCCCCAAAAAATCTTAAATTATCATTGAATGCAAAGTATAGTATGAGCTTTTCCTTAAAAAAAACATTTAAGTGATGTGCAAGCTGCAAATCTTTATTCACTAAATGGTACGTTGATTGATTTTTGGGTTTTGACTTGATGAAAACTTATCCTTTAAGATACATATGTCAGAATTATGTAACAGTTTAAAATAAAAAATGATCAACTTATTATAGAAACAAATTGAATTACAGGAAAGAAATTATTCCAGAAACCTTTCTTTCTGTACAAGATTTTGTTTTGGAGATATAATAAACATGCAGACTTCATCCTCTACTTTAAACCTTTAAGCTCTTTCACTCAGTCCTTCGTTTCATAACAGAAGATTTAATTAATAATAATTTAATTTAAAACCCATCACTGTTGGCCATCGATATCTGTCGTCACCATCTGACAAGTTAAAAAGAAACACTGAAAGGAATGCATTATTTGTCCTTAGCGTTGGCGTCTTCTCCTGCAGTTTTAAAACACATTATATTTCTCTTGTTTCTGTTCCACAGAACTGTGTCGTGGAAGCCGGCGGAGACTTTCTCCTGCTGCGAAACGTCGAAGGAGGTTATCGCCTGGACCAATAATAGTCATCAAGGACGAGCCGGAAGACGAGGATGAAGTTAGCTTTGTAAGATACTGTGCTCGAACGGTTAACAAGTTGGTGTAATTTTGTGCAGTAACTTGAGTCTTAAACCTAATCCTAGTATTATCTCATTATTTGGCTTTTAATACTTTGAACCAACCCCAAAGTCTGTGGCCACATCCATTTTGGTATAAAACGAAAATTAAAAAACAATGATCGCAGATGAGATTAGTCAGTGAGAATGTGTGCCTCTGAGCTGACCTTTTTACTCGTCCAATGGCGCCACCTGCTGTCTCCGTGGAGATGGTAACTTTCAAGTCATACTGTGGATTATTTCAAGAGAAAAATAGCATTTCCATGGAGACTAGAAGGATGTGTTGGATTTATACAGCACTTTTAACACCTTAAACACTTTACATACATTATTCATTCACTCTATACTCGGTGGTGGTGTTGATTACTCTTCTTGCCACAGCTGCCTTGAGGTAGATTGATGGAAGTGAGGCTGCTGGTCTGCGCTCTCGGCCCCTCTGACCACATCATACTACTATGCGATGTGGGTGAAGTGTCTTGCCAAAGGACACAGCAACAGTCTCTTCTCACCCCGGTTAATATATTCTCACAGAAAATTTACACTGTTAACATGTAACAAAACTAATATCTAATAGTGTTTTTTCTGACAAACTTTGTGTTTTAATGGCAGGATTCTGTTTAAAGTTCACATTTGAAATGCCTCCTAAAGGAAATAAAAAATGCCAAAACAGTGAAATGACAAACTGATACAAGAATCGTGTCTTTCAGAACATGTTTGCACAGATCTAAACTACAGGGTCAACACATTTTTTATGCAGAATAAGATGGGGTTTTGGTTGTTAGGCTGCAGTTTTTGAACTACTTAAATTTCCTCTGCTGAGATTTGCCAGTTATATCTGTTCAAATTGCGATTTCGATAATATTCTGAGTAGTTTTGAAGCATTATGGAACAGTAACCGTTCACTCCTGGTTCTGGAAGTACATTTCACATTCATTTTTCCCTTAGACTTTTGTGAAAATTGTGTAAAGTTTGAAAGCTCAGGGCTAAATCATCTGACATAACTGTCCCTGTATTTGTTCTGTAGGTCCAGTCCAGTGTCGGCTCCAGTCTCCCTGACAGCAGCACGGCGGCAAAGTCAAAACCTCGTCCGCAGCCGAAGACCTGCCCCTCGGTGAAAGTGACTCTCCCAGTGTCCAGTAAGCCCTCGGAAAAGCCACCCCCCCAAACGGAGAAGAGGGCGGAGCCGGAGGACGACCCCAACGAGGACTGGTGCGCGCCGTCTGTCAGAACGGAGGGGAACTGCTCTGCTGCTGCGACAAATGCCCCCAAAGTGTTTCACCTCAACTGCCACATCCCGACGCTCAACGAGTCGCCCAGGTAACAAGGAGGTCACGTTTTTTAACATTTTATACTTGTTTTCCTTCTTACTGACCCTCTGAAGTTGTATTTGGAGTGATTCATGTTTGAGTTTAATCTTTTAATCGCTTATTTTTAAGACGCCATTTTGTCAATCGATCCCTGTTTTCTCCTCCACTGGTGCACGCCCCCTGTGACGTATTTACTTTGTTCTTCAATTTAAATTTTTTAATCGGTGATACGTGCGGGATTTGGCAGCATCGCGTCATCATTTTGGTACAAATGAAAAAAAAAATCTGCTACTATCCATGATGTTTACAGCGATATCAGCTCCCATTGAACACCACACGGGAAGTTGGCTGACTCGTTTCTCTTTTTTAAGTCGTTTTAGATGAATATTGTGATTTTAAATGTGTAAATTTTAACTTAACGATCCACAGGTGTCAGAGATTATAACTTTAGAGAGACAAACACAGTGCGTCTTCTTTAAATGCAGTGATTGCCTGGTGCTGCCGGCTTCATTTGGGGTAATTTAACCAAAAACAGCGGGTTGACTTCACGCTCTGGAATTTGATTAATGTTGGGCAAGTTTCTGTTTAACTCTATGGGAGATTTACTGTTTTGCAAAGAAATATACTCTAATAACTGTATTGCTAATTAGCGTTGTGTGCAAATGATGTAAATAGTGAAATTTGATAAGATGCATAGATTTTAATAAACATTTTTCAGTAGTAAGAAGTATGCAGTATATTCAACCTCCCTCACAAACTCCCACAAGATGGAAAAAAAATAAAAATCTTCATAGAAAACAGTAATATAAACCTAAATCTAATTACAGAAAAAATGTCCGACTGGATCGCACACAATTTTTAAAGAATGCACATTTTTTCTATACAATTTTAATGCCTTTAAAGTTAAATTTGTTCTGGTTATAGTCGAATATATTTCTTCATGTCCTGTTTAAGTGTTGTTACAAGGGTTGACCACAAGGAGGCACCAACTTCTTAACATCCAGTACAGTTTTAACTACAACAACGTGACATCAGTGAATATAATGAAGACTTTCAGATGATTATATGAATCTGAACATGACTTTCTCGTGTCTCTCTGCACAGTGGTGAGTGGTACTGCTCTTTTTGCCGAGATTTGGAGGCTCCGGAAATGGAGTACGTCTGTGACCGGAAAGGCGAGCCCGGAACTGAGAAATTCCCTGTTGTTGATAGAAGGGTATGATCATTTATTTACTACAGCCGCTGCTTTGTAATAAACTCTGTGCACATCTCCCAGTAACCTCACTGTTAGCATGACTGAAAAAACCTCATGGTGATACAACTGGACAGGAAGTAGTGACGTTAAAATGAATAAATATTTAAAGATGGCGGGGGACAGGGAGCTGCAGGTGGGTCAGGGGTCAGAGGGTTAGGGTCAGACAGTGGACAGAGAGCTGCAGGTGGACGTCGCTGTCACATGTTAAACACAACACACATTAATACTTCACCAGAGACACACTGAGTTTAGAAAGAGACATGTTTGTGACTCAATGCTAACGCTAATGCTAATTTTGAGGCATAAACAACATAAACTAAAGTATTCTACATATAAAAAGAATCAGGTTGTATTTATTTTCATTAATTTGAATTTTAATAGGTTCTTTATTTTATGTCTTTTCCAATTTTAATAAAAGTGACTGTTAGCACCACTTTCTGAGGCTATTAGGGGGAAAATACTTTTATTTATTTGTGCTAACAGTGAATACTTTGAACTTTGTGCCAGTTTGTAGATCTAGTAATTACAGAAAAATTAACCATAAACCAGGTCAACAAATGTGCAATCTGCAACGGCAAATTCTACAATAGCTTTGACCTGTCTCCAGTTCAGTTTTAAACTATAGAGACTCTACAGTGTTGTGATGTCCCATGAAAAATATAAAATAATCTTGTCTTTACTTAAATGAATTTTAATTTCTTGTTTATTCTATGTTTTTCCAATTTTAATAAAAGTGTCTGTTAGCACGCCTCTGCGCACAGACTCTGTTGTTTATACTGAATACTTGAGTCTTGTTTTTCAGAAATGTGAGCGGCTTCTACTGCGGATGTTCTGCAATGACATAAGCACGGACTTCCAGCAGCCGGCGTCGCCAGCGGTAACGGTCTGAACAATAAAATATTTACAGTTGTGATAATGGATCAGAAAAGATCTCAGCCACAAGATCTCACAAGAACAAAACTATTTATTTATTATATACAGGGTGTCCGGAAAGTCGCTTTACATTTTAAAACATGCCTCGTTTAATCCACCTCTATTTGAGCTCTATTAGTCACACGAGGCACATCGAGACAGGACTGGATTTCTTGCCGTGCTTCTCTGTTTCAGAGACTCATCAATGGTTCAGTCACATCTGTATCTTTGACTTTAGTTCAGTAATGTCCCGTATCTTTGTTCCATTCACGATATGTTTAACACAGCCCCAGAGAAACATGATCCACACTGAGCTTCTCTTGAGGAGGACACATTTCTTAGGGGTTTATTCAAAAGGACACCTCTTTAATCAACAAGATGCCTGAAGTACAAAGTGATTCCAAACTTTTATAACCACTGAGAACAACAGAACAAATCTAATGAATATATCTTATCAGTTGCCTGTAATTAAAGTAAAAAATTGTAAAAGACTTTATGGACACACTGATGTATCAAAACCTGGTCTTGTCTTGTGAACAGTCTTGTGGTTATTGCGTCTTGTCCCATCCCTAACGAATATTCTAAAACTAAGCAGGTTGTTGTTTTTTTAGGAAAGTAAAAGATACAAGGAGCTCATCACGACGCCGATGGATTTGTCGATTGTGAAGAAGAGGCTGGAGGCCAAGTCCGCTGACGACGACTGTTACTCCTGTCCAGAGAGTTTTGTGTCAGACGTGAGGCTCATATTCAACAACTGTGCGAAATACTACAAGGTACTTCACTTTCATTTACCGCTACCACTCAAAGTTCTCTATATTTTTAAGTCTGTGCATATTCCACCTCCTGTCATGATAATTACTACTTTGAGAGATTTACACAGACATATTATAATAAATCAGTCATCCAGGTATGATCCATAGTAACAGAAAAACTCAAATCTGTAATTGGTGCAGGCTGCCTTATATTTATCTGAATAGTTTGTTAGTTTCCGTGTCGTTAGCGCCTCCTTCAGACAGATATAAGTAGTGTCCAGCAGTGATCTTAAAGGAGAAAAGACAGAATAAAACTCTTTCAGTCACAAGCAGCTAAACAGAACAGAGCCTGGATTTAAACATGTCAAAGTCGAGACTGTCTCACGTCTTCAGGAAGAATGTTCCAGGTTTAAACTAAACAAAACTCAAACACTGATTCTACGTGTTTAGTCCTGGTTTAGACCTGGTTTAGTCCTGGTTTAGTCCTGGTTTAGTCCTGGTTTAGTCCTGGTTTAGTCCTGGTTTAGCCTGGTTTAGCCTGGTTTAGCCCTGGTTTAGTCCTGGTTTAGACCTGGTTTAGTCCCGGTTTAGTCCCGGTTTAGTCCCGGTTTAGTCCCGGTTTAGTCCCGGTTTAGTCCCGGTTTAGCCCCGGTTTAGTCCCGGTTCAGCCCCGGTTTAGTCCCGGTTCAGCCCCGGTTTAGTCCCGGTTCAGCCCCGGTTTAGTCCCGGTTTAGTCCCGGTTTAGTCCCGGTTTAGTCCCGGTTTAGACCCGGTTTAGACCCGGTTTAGTCCCGGTTTAGTCCCGGTTTAGTCCCGGTTTAGTCCCGGTTTAGTCCCGGTTTAGTCCCGGTTTAGTCCTGGTTTAGTTCTCAGAGTGTGAGATGGTTCTTGTGACTCTCACATGTGGGAGATGTTCTTTGGTTCATGGAGAGATTTGTTCGCACTGAGCTGCTTTAAAGTCTCTGAGCCACAGGAGCCAGAGACACAGGACACATGTGTGAAGTACTTCCTGGTTCTAGACCTGAACACAGGACACACGTGTGAAGTACTTCCTGGTTCTAGACCTGAACACAGGACACGTGTGAAGTACTTCCTGGTTCTAGACCTGAACACAGGACACACGTGTGAAGTACTTCCTGGTTCTAGACCTGAACACAGGACACGTGTGAAGTACTTCCTGGTTCTAAACCTGAGCACAGGACTTGACACTTATGTATTAGTTTGTTTATAATGAGTGATAAATTATTTATTCAACCATCTACAGCTCAAATCTTATCGCAGGACAGAAAAAAAATTACAAAATATCCCCCCAAAGGCAAAGAAATTGTACACACGATAAATATTCAACCCCCAAAAATATTGTTCCACGTAACATATGTTTTTAATAACTGAATACTTCTACATATATACTCAACATTTGTGTGTATTTCATTTTAACAGGCCACTTCAGAGGTGGGGAGTGCAGGGCTGTACCTGGAGGAATACTTCGAGGAGCAGCTGAAGCTCGTGTACCCAGACAAAGTGTTCCCGGGCGGGAGAGAAGAAGGGATGATCCCGCCTTTAGAGGACGAGATCGAGGAGGAAGACGCAGACATGCCAGAAAAAGAGGAAGCCGACATAACGGACAAAAGCGAAACAGTCGGTGATGAAAAACTAGAAAGTCCTGCAGAAAAAGAGGCTCCTGAAGAGGCCGTGGCAGCTGGGAAAGAAGAAGAAGAAGAAGAAGAAAAAACAACGGCAGTGGATGAAAAAACAGAAGAAAAGTCAAGCTCACCAAGTCAAAACATGTCGGAAAAAGACGAGACACTTTCAAACGAGGAATCTGCGACGAAAGAGGCTGAACCTGAGGCTGAAACTGAACCTCAACCTGAAACTGAGACTGAAACTGAAATGAAGGACGCGGAATGTCCTCCAGAGGTTAAAAACGAAGAAACTGACGAACCTCCTGCCGTCGCACAACCAGAGGAAACATCAACACCTCCTCCTTCTTCTTCTCCTCTTCCTCCTCCTCCTCTTCCTCTTCCTCCTCCTGCTGCTGCTGTTAAATCTGAAACGGAGGAGCCCAGCGACGTGAACACACCAAAAGAAGAAAAAGAAGAGGAAAAAAGTTAGTTTAAATTCGTCATTCAGAGGAGTGCCGTGTCTTCTGATGAATTCACCGCCACCTGCTTGTCTCCAATAGATGTTTTGACTAGAATATTCCGCACTGAGGCATTAAACATCTCAGGTGTTTCTAGTTAATACCTTACTGTAAGCGGACGTCTCCTCTCCACAGATCTGAACGGTAATCGGAGGTAGATCGATAGGTTTAATGTCACCACGTAGAACATTCCAGGCAAAGAAATCATGTCCTCGGATTGGAAAGAAGCGGGCGGCGAAACCTTTCACCGGAAAAGTTACATAGTATGTCTTTAAAGTTTGTGCCGTGTGCGTTAGTTGAGTCTTCCACTTAAAATGCTGCAATAGGACCCTGAGTTTTTGTACGATGTTTCAAATAGGAGCCATTTTGTACATAATAAGTAGAAAAACCCACTTTGTACCATGTAAGTTTAATGTAACTAGGACATACTGTTTGGTGATGAAAGTCTTGTGTTGCATAAAATAATATAAATTTTAGTATTTGCGTATAAACCTGTACATAGAGGCTCGGCAGTCGCACTAACGCCACACGAGGCATAGGATGAGTTGCATGCAGAATAGTCTTTGCTATGTTTTTATTTTGTATGTAATTTTTATTATTATATGCTGCTTGTTTGAAAATATGAAATACACCTTGATTTGTTCTTCCTTGTCCTTTTTTCTTGTCTAATTTCTTCAGTGGCTCAGTTGGTAGAGCGTTTATCCACTGATCCGAAAGTCCTGAGAAATCCCCAATTCCCGAGTTCTTCTCTCAAGCTGAAAACTCTGCTCCACCTTGTGATGTCATCATGTGGTGATACAGGAAGTGCTCCACTATGTTTTTAAACGTTATACAACTTCACTAGAATCATTTGGATCATTTCAGACCTGGAATCTCTACTGAAATAAAGATAAAAGGAGATGTTAACGTGAATACTACCACTTCATGACATCACAAGGTGGAACGGAGCATTTTGAGCTTTGGAGATGTTACAGATGAATAATTAAGTGTTACTCAAATGTGTGAATGAAACAAAACACAACTCCAGGTCTGTTTTTGAGGAGGAAACAGCTACTAGAACATGACTTAAACCTACAAGAGTCAGTTTTGTGTCAGATCACTGGCTCCTTTAGGTCAGTCTCCGTCTCACTGTGATTGGTTTAATCCACCTGTCACTCACTCACAGTAAGTACATTTTTATAAAGGAGGCAGGTTACTTCAAAAAATATACAGATTCTAACATGAGTTGTGATCATATACAGTCTATAGTCGTGTTAAAATCAGATCTGTTCCCCCTGATCTTCGTCTCGCTCCGAGTTCTGCCATATCCTCCATATTGTGTAACTAAGAAGCCATTTAACTCTGGTCAATGAAGTACTCCAGTAAAAGTACACATACAGAGGTAAAAAGTTACTTAAGTCAAAGCGTCACATGAAAAAATCGACTTAAGTAAAAGTGTTAAATTATCTGTTTAAAAATGGACTTTAAGAGTAAAAAGTAAAAGTGTTGAGTGTAAATGTAGAGATTTTGATTTAAAATGACACATATTTTGTTCAACAGAAACAAAACTAATCAATTTCTTAGTTTTTCTTTTGAATTTTGTGGTTTTATTTTTCTTTTGCTCAAAGCCGAAGCTCAAACTCTTAAACTTTACTCAGGATGTTTCCACGAACATGGTCAAAATAACTCTCAAATCAGATGAAAAGTACTTTTTACTTTTCAGTCCTGTTCAAAAATGTAGTGGAGTAGAAAGTACAGATACTGCTCTCAGATGTACTCAAGTAAAAGTAAAAAGTATCCACTGTAAAATGTACTTAAGTAAAGTACAGATACATGTTGTGGAGTCAGCCTCCTCAGTTTAGATTTAAAATCGTTCAAGGAAATCAACTCTGTCAAGCTCCAGTCTTTCTGCAACATGCTCCACACATAAAAAGTACTACTTAAGTGCAGTATTTTACTACATGTACTTATTTTGCAGTATACTTTTATCACCATCCCGCTGTGAAATCTGCAGTTTTCAGGTGAGAAAAGATGAAAGTGACTCAAAATCATTCAAATGAACAGGAGGATTAAAGGAATGAATCAAAACGCGGTCTCTCTGTTTTCTTGAGTTGAGCCTGTGTCCCTCAGCTCCTCTTCTCTCCCACGTGGTCAGGACGTCCTCCCCCCCGTCCTCCCCCCTGTCCCCGGACACGCGCCTCTGACCTCCCCGCGCGAGCGCACCAGAGCCTCCCGCGCTCCTCCTCTCTCCTCCACACTCCCTGCGCTCTCCTCTCTCTCTCCTCTCTCTTCTCTCTCCTCTCTCCTCTCTCCTCCTCTCTCTCTCTCTCTCTCTCTCTCTCTCCTCTCTCTCCTCTCTCCTCTCTCTCCTCTCTCTCTCTCTCCTCTCTCCTCTCTCCTCCTCTCTCTCTCTCTCTCCTCTCTCTCCTCTCTCCTCTCTTCTCTCTCCTCTCCTCCTCTCTCTCCTCTCTCCTCTCTCTCCTCTCTCTCTCTCCTCCTCTCTCTCTCTCCTCTCTCCTCTCTCTCTCCTCTCTCTCTCCTCCTCTCTCTCTCTCCTCTCTCTCCTCTCTCTCTCTCTCTCTCTCTCTCTCCTCTCTCTCTCTCTCTCCTCTCTCTCTCTCTCTCTCCTCTCTCTCCTCTCTCCTCTCTCTTGCACACTCCTCCTCCACACTCCTCCACACTCCTCTCACTCTCTCTCCTCTCCACACTCCTCCACACTCCTCCACACTCCTGCGCACTCCTCCTCTCTCCTCCTCTCTCCTCCTCTCTCCTCCTCTCTCCTCTCTCTTGCACACTCCTCCACACTCCTCCTCTCTCCTCCACACTCCTCCCTCTCCTCCTCCTCTCTCCTCTCTCCTCTCTCCTCCTCTCTCTCCTCTCTCTTGCACACTCCTCCACACTCCTCCTCTCTCCTCCTCTCTCCTCCTCCACTCCTCCTCCTCCTCTCTCCTCCTCTCCTCTCTCTCTCCTCCTCTCTCCTCTCTCTTCCACACTCCTCCTCTCTCCTCCACACTCCTCCTCTCTCCTCTCTCTTGCTCTCCTCCTCTCTCCTCTCTCCTCCACACTCCTCCTCTCTCCTCTCTCTTGCACACTCCTCCACACTCCTCCTCTCTCCTCCACACTCCTCCTCTCTCCTCTCTCCTCCACACTCCTCCACACTCCTCCTCTCTCCTCCACACTCCTCCTCACTCCTCTCACCTCCACACTCCTCCTCTCTCCTCCACACTCCTCCTCCCTGTCCGCGGGCTGCGCTCTTCTCAGTTTGCGCGTTTCTCCGGTGAATGATCCTGTCTTTTATCTTTTATCTGGATTTCCCTGGAGTCCCCGGTGGGTCTCCGTTTTTAAAAGACGCACATGGCGCTGCTCTGGGCCGTGTCTCTGTGCGGGTTTTACGCACTGACGCTCGGACAAGGTAAGAAAAACAAACAACTCATCTGTGGATCTTTGTCTGACACTAAATCCTCTGATGACTCTGTGCAGACAAATATTTAACAAACACGTCACTTCTGCGCATTTAAACCTGCTTGTCTCCATGGAGATGTGATTTATTTGCCTAAAATGCTCCACAGTATGGCTTTAAACATGGAGACAAGCGGATGACGCATTACAGGTCAGATCTGTGGAGAGGCGGCCCTGTTCACAGAGAAAGGAGGAGTTTTAAAGGTCATTTTTGAGGAAAGTTTGAAGTAATAATAAGAAGTTTGTTGATCAGTAAAGTCAATGTCACACTGTGGAATATTCAGGCAAAGCAAATATCAGCCTGGAGACAAGGCAGATCCTCCTCCAGAAAAGTTACACAGTGCAGCTTTTTGTAATGATTATATTGTGTTGTTTTGCAGAGAGGCAGCCCACAGTGAGACAGTGCTGTGAGGACGGCAGAAACAGAGGCCTTAAAAGACAAGAGTGCACAGTCCTCCCGCTCATGTCCTCAGAGCACACCTGTATGTAAGTCACATGACACACCTGTATGTAAGTCACATGACACACCTGTATGTAAGTCACATGACACCACACACCTGTATGTAAGTCACATGACACACCTGTATGTAAGTCACATGACACACCTGTATGTAAGTCACATGACACACCTGTATGTAAGTCACATGACACACCTGTATGTAAGTCACATGACACACCACACACCTGTATATAAGTCACATGACATGTCACACCTGGTCTGTGTGAATGTTCCCTCTTGATACTTTTAGTCATGACTTTGTTTGAAGACGAGAGTTTTGCAGGAGACATTCTGCCTTTGATTTGTGCACCTCCAGCCTCTAGGGGGCGCTGTGGTTTACATGTTTGCAATGGAAACCCAGGTATAAAAGCAGCAGGAAATTGGCAGCAGGTGTTTGAAGGTACTTGAACCTAGTATCTCGGGTTCTTGTTCACGAGTGACGGGAGGATGGAGCGTGAGATTGACAGTTGGATCAAAATGGATGGATGGTGTTTGAAGGTGTGATTTTTTGACCATCATGTTCCAGTTCAACGGCTGCGTCCTTAGTCGTCTGGGCCTGATTCTAATATCCATCCATCCATTTTCTTCCTCTTATCCGGGGCCTGGTCGCTCACCCCAGACACAACCCCCAGCTCCTCCGGTGGGAACCCAAGGCGCTCCCAGGTCAGCAGAGAGACGTAGTCCCTCCAGCGTGTCCTGTGTCTTCTCAGATTCTAATATATAAACAAAAAATGCCTGTAACAAGGTCATTTTTCTTTTCTTTTTTTTGTTCAAACCCAACTTTTGACCTTAAACGTGTCATCTTTGCTGCTGGGACACTGTATAATTATCCAGTTCCAGCTGAAGTGCTGCTGATGGTATCTTTAAAAAGCAGGAAATGCCCTCGGAGCCACAAACCCCAAATCATGAGCCGAGCCTTAGACTTACGCCTCAGGGGAGGGACGCTACATAAAAACTACACAGGAACTACAGGCCTTAAGTGCCCCCTGAAGCCCCACGTAAAGAGCCTCTTTTGACCCTCAGACTCGGAGGTGGTTGTTTAAGCGATGCGTCGACACCTGGTCCACACATGGAGGTCAGAGGCTCTGGAGGAGTCGTAAAAGTTTTCCTCTGTGGCCTGTTTGACTCATAATAAATATAACAGAGTCTGTGACGAGAGACTCCAGCTTCTGAAACATGGGTGTGAAAGAAAACGCTCTCAACGGGCAAGAAAGGGCCACCGTGGCTCAGTGGGTGGAGAGCGTTTGTCCATTGATCCACAGGTTGGAGGTGCAATTCCAGCTCCCACAGATGAATGCTGCTGTTGTGTCCTTGAGCAAGACACTTTACCCATCTCAGCCCCAGTGTCTGTGTGAATGTGTGTGAATGTGTGTGTGAATGTGTGTATGAATGTGTGTATGAATGTGTGTGTGAATGTGTGAGTGGTTCCTTGATGTAAACCAGGGACTGAACCAGGACTAAACCAGGACTAAACCAGGACCAAACCAGGGACTAAACCAGGACTAAACCAGGACTAAACCAGGACTAAATCAGGGACTAAACCAGGACTAAACCAGGGACTAAACCAGGACTAAACCAGGACTAAACCAGGACTAAACCAGGACTAAACCAGGGACTAAACCAGGACTAAATCAGGGACTAAACCAGGACTAAACCAGGGACTAAACCAGGACTAAACCAGGACTAAACCAGGAGGGCTAAACCAGGACTAAACCAGGACTAAACCAGGACTAAACCAGGGACTAAAACAGGGACTAAACCAGGACTAAACCAGGACTAAACCAGGACTAAACCAGGACTAAACCAGGACTAAACCAGGACTAAACCAGGACTAAACCAGGACTAAACCAGGACTAAACCAGGACTAAACCAGGGACTAAACCAGGACTAAACCAGGGACTAAACCAGGACTAAACCAGGACTAAACCAGGGACTAAACCAGGACTAAACCAGGACTAAACCAGGGACTAAACCAGGACTAAACTAGGGCTAAACCTGGACTAAACCAGGATTAACCAGGACTAAACCATGACTAAATCAGGGACTAAACCAGGACTAAACTAGGGCTAAACCAGGACTAAACCAGGACTAAACCAGGATTAACCAGGACTAAACCAGGACTTAACATGGTGAATCAGTGTTTCAGTTTAAATGACTTTCTGTACCAACTGTTCTATACAGATAAACTTTCCTTGCCTTTCACAAAATGCTAAAATGGTGCAGTATTAGAGGTGGACGATATACATCAAACACATGAATCTGTTAAACTGTAGAACCACAGCCACGAGCTCCAGATCTGCTGCTGGACTTTTGGAGGATAATGAAGGTTGGACTGTGATATTCTGAGTTTAATTCAGAGTCGACTCCTTTTGTTGTTCTGTTTACATGTTGTTGTTAACGTAGCTGCTTTTGTATGTGACACTTGGTTGCTATGACGACACGTTGATCGGTCAGTTCCTGGTCTGTTTTGGAGACTGGCTCTAGTGAATTTGAGGCTGCTGTTTTGCTCTTGTTTGGACCTTGGTTACGGCCAAAGTCTGTGTAAAGAAGTGACTGAGTGTGACGTCCCCCACAGAGTCCAGCTCCACATGAAGCTCATCGAGGCCGGAGCAGGTGCAGGGTCTCGGGGAAAGAAGTTGCCTGATTTGTCTGTTATTAATGTTCATATGTTGAGTTACAGACACAATAGTGAAATAAAAAACCCAGGATCAAGTAGAGGATTAATATGAACATTTAAGACCAAAGTGAGTCTGACAGCAGCAGGTACAGACAGAGAGGACATGGTGAGAGAAAGTGAATTGAGTCGATGGAGCAGGAAGTGTGCACATGGTCACTTCCTGTTTGTAATGTGGCGGCTAACAGGTTAGCGATGTCCATTTATATAAACAGTCAAATCTCATAGATAACCCCTAGTACATTTATATATATACATTTTTCCCCCTCTCTATTCATTTATTTATTTATATTTATTTCATTATTATTTATTTATTTTTTTTTTTATTAATTTATTTATTTTTTAATGTTCTGTACTTTGTTATAATAATCTGTCTGTTCTGACTTTTAATAGTGGAACTGTTTTGTTTTGCCACAAATGTTGTATACCTTTATTATTAATAAAAAAAAAAAAAAATAAATTAAAAAAAATAAATGATAAAAATAAAATAAAATAATTATATAAACAGTCTATGGTTATGCCATTTTTATTTTTTATTTTTTATTTTTTTACACCAGAACGCCACAAAACAAACCTGAAAAAAATAATATGACATATATTTTCCGGACTATAACTTGCAGTTTTTTTTCATAGTTTGGTCTGGGGTGCGACTTATTCTCAGATAAGATTTAATATATGTTGAAAATATGTGTTTTTCTTCATTATTATGCATTTTTTGGCTGGTACGACTTATACTCCAGAAAATACAGCGATACTCAGATTCTCAGGGTAATATCTCCCACCTCTTTTCAACATACAGTGAATGAAAAAAGAAAAACGGTGTAAACTTTGCTTTGTTTTTAGTGAAATCAGACCTCAGAAATGACTCAAACTCACATGTTTTTAAGCCAGTAGCATAAATATAGTTTCCTCTTTACAAACTGTACATCAAATACACAATACACCCCAAATTTTACAGTCTTTAAGTATTTCTTTCTGTTTTGAATGACTCAGGATTGCTCAAGAACAGTGCTGTGCAGCGACTGTTGAAGCCAGGCTTTGTGACGCCGGAATCAAAATGGCCGAACAGAAGGGGGCGTGTGACAGACCCTACCTCCAGGGGGAGCTACTGGAAACTCAGCTCTCCAAGGTACAAAGATGTTCATAAATGTGTCGCTTCTAGTGTTAAATACCAGGGAGAAGAGGTAGTTTAGTGTTAAATACCAGGGAGAAGAGGTGGTTTAGTGTTAAATACCAGGGAGAAGAGGTGGTTTAGTGTTAAATACCAGGGAGAAGAGGTAGTTTAGTGTTAAATACCAGGGAGAAGAGGTGGTTTAGTGTTAAATACCAGGGAGAAGAGGTGGTTTAGTGTTAAATACCAGGGAGAAGAGGTGGTTTAGTGTTAAATACCAGGGAGAAGAGGTGAGTTTAGTGTTAAATACCAGGGGAGAAGAGGTAGTTTAGTGTTAAATACCAGGAAGAAGAGAGTTTAGTGTTAAATACCAGGAGAGAAGAGGTAGTTTTAGTGTTAAATACCAGGGGGGGAGGGGGGGGTCTAGTGTTAAAATACAGGGGGGAGAAGTAGTAGTTTAGTGTTAAATACCAGGGAGAGAAGAGGTGAGTTTACTGTTAAATACCAGAGAGAAGAGGTGAGTTTAGTGTTAAATACAGGGGAAGAAGAGGTAGTTTAGTGTTAAATACCAGGGAGAAGAGGTAGTTTAGTGTTAAATACCAGGGAGAAGAGGTAGGTTTAGTGTTAAATACCAGGGAGAAGAGGTGGTTTAGTGTAATAAATGTGTGTATTTAACATGTAAGTCAATGTTCAGTTTTAAATTTCTGTCCAAATAAGCAAATATCTTGTTTCATTTGTGGGTTATACAAAGACAAAGACAAATTATGCTTTTTTCAGGGTATTTTTAGGTGTACCTGTAACATTCCTAAATCAGCATTTGACATTTTGTTCACTGTAAACATCAGTGTTGATCATAAACTGTGTAAAAAAAAAAAAGGACAAATTCATATTGGTTCATGCAGATGCTTGATTTTACTTTGCACTTCAGTATTTAGGATCCGAGCGTCTTTAATTAGATGAACACACACTTACAGAGTTGTGTGACTTTGTGTGTTTCAGATGTGCTGTGACTGCTGTGTGCTCGGACAGACGGCGGCTCGTCAGGGTTTGGGCTGTGAACTCGAGGGGCTGATCCTGGGGAAACTGTGTGAGCTCACGGCCCGAGTCTGCTGCCTCCAGAACAACGGCACAGAGAACATCAGAGCTCCAGCGAAAGGTGAAGAACACCGAGCTCTCACATGTGGATCTAGACCTGGTTTAGACCTGGTTTAGTCCTGATCTAGACCTGGTTTAGTCCTGATCTAGACCTGGTTTAGTCCTGATCTAGACCTGGTTTAGTCCTGATGTAGACCTGGTTTAGACCTGGTTTAGTCCTGATCTAGACCTGGTTTAGACCTGGTTTAGTCCTGGTTTAGTCCTGATCTAGACCTGGTTTAGTTCTGGTTTAGTCCTGATGTAGACCTGGTTTAGTCCTGGTTCAGTCCTGGTTTGGTCTTGATCTAGACCTGGTTTAGTCCTGGTTTGGTCTTGATCTAGTCCTGGTTTAGTCCTGGTTTAGTCCTGATCTAGACCTGGTTTAGTTCTGTTTTTTTCCTGATGTAGACCTGGTTTAGTCCTGGTTTAGTCCTGGTTTAGACCTGGTTTGGTCCTGGTTTAGTCCTGGTTTAGTCCTTATGTAGACCCAGTTTAGACCTGGTTTGGTCCTGGTTTAGTCCTGGTTTGGTCCTGATCTGGACCTTGTTTGGTCCTGGTTTAGTCCTGATGTAGACCTGGTTTAGCCCTGGTTTAGTCCTGGTTTAGTCCTGGTTTAGTCCTGATCTAGACCTGGTTTAGTTCTGGTTTAGTCCTGATCTAGACCTGGTTTAGTTCTGGTTTAGTCTTGATGTAGACCTGGTTTAGTCCTGGTTTAGTCCTGGTTTGGTCTTGATCTAGACCTGTTTTAGTCCTGGTTTAGTCCTGGTTTGGTCTTGATCTAGTCCTGGTTTAGTCCTGGTTTAGTCCTGATCTAGACCTGGTTTAGTTCTGTTTTTTTCTTGATGTAGACCTGGTTTAGTCCTGGTTTAGTCCTGGTTTAGACCTGGTTTGGTCCTGGTTTAGTCCTGGTTTAGTCCTTATGTAGACCCAGTTTAGACCTGGTTTGGTCCTGGTTTAGTCCTGGTTTGGTCCTGATCTGGACCTCGTTTGGTCCTGGTTTAGTCCTGGTTTAGTCCTGGTTTAGTCCTGGTTTAGTCCTGATCTTTAGTCCTCGATCTGGACCCTGGTGATTAGAATGTTTCTTTCACTCTCAGTATTTTCTGGTGCGTTTTGTTTCCCGTCTCTGTCTTGTTGTTGTGTAATTGTCTCAGTGTAAATCAGCGAGTCACCTCTTAAAATTCAAATTAATAAATAAATTAAACCACTGAGTAAAACACATCTAATTAATACATCTTATCAACGACCTTTGTAAATCGACTTTATTTTCACCCTGTATAATCTGTGTTGCGTTTCCTCTGCACTGGCTGAAATGACCTGGCAGCAGCTGAGGAGCAGATTGGGGCCAGACTGAAGGAGTCGAGGTCACAGGATATTGGCTTAGAGCATTACACACCTCACCAAATGTCACCAACTGCTCTGCCTTTTGGCTCGGACCTGCACAAACACTTCAAATGTGTTAATCAGGCCAGAGCGACGCTGTTTACGACACTGTTCACCCACCACGTGTTCTCTGGTTTCTTTACAGATCTGCAGAAGAACACTGAGAAAGATAAAACTGGGACCAACGTGACAGCAAAGCCCAAAGTCGACACTCACCCCTGCAAAGGTACCAGGCCAAAGTATCTGTTTAAAGCAGGATTTTGGAAAAGTAAAGCTCCTGTATTACATAAAACTGACTCTTGTGAGGTTTAATCCATGTTCTAACACTGTTTCCTCCTCAAAAACAGACCTGGAGTTGTGTTTTGTTTCATTCACACATGTTTGAGTCACACTTTATGATTAGTCTGTCTAAAATAAAGCTCAAAATGTTCCGTTCTACCTTGTGATGTCATGAAGTGGTATTTTTCAAGTCACCTTTTACCTTTAGTTCAGTAGAGATCGGCAATTCCAGGGGTGAAATTATTTAAATGATTCTAGAAATAAAGGTGTGTGGAGTTTAAAGACACAGTGGAGCACTTCCTGTATCACCACATGATGACATCACAAGGTGGAGCAGGGTGTTTTCAGTTTGATAGAAGAACTCAGCCTAAATCTGCAGGTTTGTTTGTGTTTTAAATAATCCAAATCACAATGACATTAAGTGTTGTTACAGGTTAATAGTAAAATGTGTGAAGGTTTGGAATAAAATGTGATAAAACGAACAATCAGGGCTGTGTAAGTGATCAAGTTTTATTTTAATCAAATTGAGATCCAGTCACATTTCAAACTGTAAGTGATCAGTGTGGGATTTTTCAGTGGAAGGTTCACAGCCAATCCTTTGTCAGTTAGAGCATTATTTTGTTTAATCGAATTGAATTGAATTGAATTGAATTGAATTGAATTGAATTGAATTGAATTGAATTGAATTGAATTTAATTTAATTTAATTTTAATTAATTTAATTTAATTTAATTTAATTTAATTTAATTTAATTTAATTTAATTTAATTTAATTTAATTTAATTTAATTTAATTTAATTTAATTTAATTTAATTTAATTTAGGTTTTTATAATTTTGTTTATTTATTTATTTACTTATTTTTAGCAAAGTTTAGGCTTTGAAGGAATAAGTTGGATTATTTTGTTCAGTGGTCAGGGGGTTAAATGTGAGTTGTGCACAACAGCGCCCTCTACCTCTCTATTAGCGTCACTACTTCTGTCCAGTTTTATAGTTTCTTAAGGTTTTTACAGAGTCACGCTATTAAAATGAATAAATATTTAAAAATGAAGCAATGACAGGGAGCTACGTGCGGGTTAGAGGTCAGAGGTATTTTTTTTTTATTTAAGAGTTATAATTTTTTAAAAACCATATTTATTAGTTTTTAATAAGAATAAAATAACATTTTTAAAAAACAAAAAACATGGATTTTCTAAGAGGAATAAAAAAAAATGGATCTTTCTATATAGAAAAAAAAATAAATTTTAAAACAAATATATCTTTCTAATACGAATGAAATTAAATCAATAAATAGATATATAAAAAAAAAAACCAAAAACACATGGATTTTTCTAATAAAAAAAAGAAAAAAAAAGACAAAAAAAAAAAAACAGAAAAAAAATCTTTCTAATTAGAATAGTAAAATGAAATAAATAAATAAATAAAAAAAACAAACATGGATCTTTTTTGTTGATCTTTTCTGTGTTAAAAAGTACATGGTGAATAATTGTGTCTCATATTGTGTGCCTCTGTACATTTGTAGACTCCCTCTGCTCTCAGTTGTGTTTGGGGAACGGGACGTGTGGCTGTCAGGACGGGTACCAGCTCAAAGACGACGGCGTGACCTGCGAGGGTGAGTCGTGTCAAAGAAAACGTCACAAACAGAAGGAGAACGTGTTTAAAACCAGGTCTGTTTTCCCCTCAGACGTGAACGAGTGTTTGAGCGGAAACCACAACTGCATCTTTGGCCTGTTCTGTATAAACACTGACGGGTCGTTTCGGTGTCAGAGAGAAACAGGCTGTGGCACCGGGTACGAACTCACCGACAACAACAGGTGTCAAGGTGAAAACAACAAACAGAAACGACACTTCAACATGACACAGCACAGGTGTCTGCTGGGAAAGGGTTTAATCACAAAGAAATAAAGAAAAAGTTTATATTTAGAGGGTTTAAAATGAAAAAACGCTCTGGAATATAAGTGGCACCAGCCAAAAAATGCTGAATATTGAGGAAAAAAACATAAAAGTAATTGGATAGTCTTTATTTTAATCTGAATTTTAATTAAATCGTTTATTTCAATTCTTTATATTTTATTTTGAATAAGAATTTAAAAAAAAAATCAATCAAAAAAAAAAATGGATCTTTCAAATAAGAATAAAAAAAAACAAAACATGGATCTTTAAAATAAGAATAAAAAAAAAAAACAAACAAAAAAAAAAAAAACCTGGATCTTTCTAATAAGAATTAAAAAACAAAAAAAAAAAAAAAAACATGGATCTTTCTAATAAGAATAAAATAAATAAAATTAAAAAAACATGGATCTTTCTAATAAGAAAAAAAAAAAAAAAAAAAAGCCTGGATCTTTCTAATAAGAATAAAAAAAAATAAAAAAAATAAATATCTAATATATAATATAATATATATATATATATATATATATATATATATATAAAATAAATAAAATATATATATATGTAATGTATATGTATGTGTGTGTGTGTGTGTGTATATATATATATATATATATATATATATATATATATATATATATATAATATATATATATATATATATATATATACATAAATAAAAATAAAAAAAAAAAAATAAAACAAAAACATGGATCTTTCTAATAAAAATTTTGGGGGGAAATTGATTTTACAAAATCCAAGAACAGACATCTTTAACTTCAGGATCTACTTCATAGGCTGGGGGACTAGCTCAGGTTTAAAAACACAAGTGTAAAATGAAGCGTCCAGCACAAACACAAAACGAAACAACCAAAAACACTATTTACAATGATCTGGGAAACATCCCTCCAACGTTCACGAGTTTCTGTGGCTTTACGCTGAATGCAGGGCCTAAACTGAGTGACACTGACTGGCTGGTTTTGAAGATTTTGAAGATTTTGCGTTGTGGTTTTAACTGAGAATCTCCTGCAGTGAAATACTTTTGGGTTAAGACACAACTGCCTCTGCTCAACAACCTCTGCTCCTGCGTCTCTTTTTGTCTTAAATAGTATAAAGTCTCATTTGTTTTTCAGACATAGACGAGTGTTTTCTGGGCTCTCATAACTGTGGACCCGAGTTCAGCTGCTCAAACACGGCCGGGTCGTTCCGCTGTCGGCCGAAGGAGAGCTGTGCCCCCGGGTACATCCAGGACGCCATCGGCCACTGCATCGGTGAGAGAGCTAAAGCTGCACTGTGGACGGGGGGTTATCGCTGTGCCCCGTCCGGGATCGTGGTGGTATAGTAATCACTAGTGTTTCATTTGTGAAGTTCTTTTTTTTTATTTTTGTTTATTTATTTAAAAAGCGACAGTGCACATTAATTAACATTATATTAAATGTGCCCGAGTTTGACTAAAATCGGCTGTCCCCAGGCTGATTATTGTGATCTTGAAATATCCATCCATCCATGTTCTTCCTCTTATCCGGGGCCGGGTCGCGGGGGCAGCAGTCTAAGCAGGGACTCCCAGACTTCCCTCACCCCAGACACTTCCTCTAGCTCCTCCGGTGGGACCCTAAGGCGTTCCCAGGCCAGAGTGACATAGTCCCTCCAGCGTGTCCTGGGTCTTCCCCGTGGCCTCCTCCCGGTGGGACATGCCCAGAACACCTCCCCAGGGAGGCGTCCAGGAGGCATCCTGAGCAGATGCCTGAGCCACGTCAACTGCTCCTCTCGACGTGAAGGAGCAGTGGCTCTACTCCGGGCTCCTCCCGTGTGACTGAGCTCCTCACCCTGTCTCTAAGGGAGCACCCAGCCACCCTGCTAACCCCTCCCTGGAACCGCCACCTTAACGTGGTGGAGAGGTTTGAGCCCGAATGATCCTGGGAGCTGTGTTGTCGGGAGCTTCATGCCCCCTGGTGGAGTCGTCCATGACAAACAGGTCCAGGGGGCGGGTCTGAAGAGCGGTTCAGACGCCTTTCATGATGAGTAATAGATCAAGGTCAGCTACGTCGCCGTGTTTTATTTTCCGTGGAAACTGGGTCCACGTGTCTCTTTGGTGTTAAACTTTACCGACCCCTGGCCTGGGAATGTTCCACAGAATGTCTTTAATCGTATTTATCTTTAATACTTTCTCTCCTACTGAATCTGGGGTCAGTTGCTTGTCTCCATGGAAATAGACAAGTTTAATGCCGTACTATGGGACAATCGAGGCAAAGCGATATCATCTCCATGGAGACGAGCAGGTGGTGAAAGTTCTACTAGAAAAGTGACGTAGTGCCCCTTTAAGTCAAACACGCTGGTTGTTTCCGCAGATATAAACGAGTGTGTGGTTTACGCCAGCCCCTGTCCGCCCGGTCACACCTGCATAAACTCTCTGGGCTCCTTCACCTGTCGCAGAAACACCGTCACCTGTGGGCGGGGCTATCACCTGACGGAGGACGGCGCTCGCTGCGAAGGTACAGACGTCACAGATGTTTGTGTAGAAGTTAAAGGTCCTATATTACATCCTGTATTATAATGTGAGTCTACAGCACATGGGACATTTCAGCTGTTCATGGGTTTATCTTCCTGTTTACCGACGCCATTTTGAGGACTTTTCAACATTATTTATGAATTTAAATGAAGCTTATTTGTTTGTATGTCTATTGCTAAACTGTGCATTTTATATTATCTATTACACAGTGATTTATCAACTAATACACGTGTCAAACTCCTTCCTTCCTTTCCTTTCTTTCCTCCTTTCCTTTCTTCCTTCCTTCTGTCTTTTATGTCATTGCTTCATCAGAATGTTCCACAGTATGGCATTAAACTATCGTATTTTCCGGACCATAAGTGTCACTTTTTTCATAGTTTGTCGGGGGGCGACTTATACTCAGATGCAACTTATATGTTTCCTTTCCTTCTTTTTCTTTCTTATTTCCTTCCTCTCTTTCCTTTCCTTCTTCCTTCCTTTCCTTTCTTTCCTCCTTCCTTCCTTCCTTCCTTCCTTTATTCCTTTCCTTTGCTTTCCTTCCTTCCTTTCCTTCCTTCTTTCCTTCCTTCCTCCCTCCTTCCTTCCTTCCTTCCTTCCTTTTCCTTCCTTCCTTCCTTCCTTCCTTTTCCTTTCCTTCCTTTCCTTCCTTCCTTCCTTCCTTTCCTCCCTTTCCTTCCTTCCTTTCTTTCCTTCCTTTTTCCTTCCTTCCTTCCTTCCTTCCTTCCTTCCTTCCTTCCTTCCTTCCTTCCCTCCTTCCTTTCTTTCTTTCTTTCTTTCTTTTCTCTCCTTTTCCTTCCTTCCCTTCTTTCTTTTTTCCTTCCTTCCTTCCCTCCCTCCCTCCCTCCCTTCCTTCTTTCTTTTATGTTATTGCTTCATCAGAATGTTCCACAGTATGGCATTAAACTATCATATTTTCCAGACCATAAGTGTCACTTTGTTCATAGTTTGACTTATAAGTGAAATTTATTACAACATATAACTTCACATCTTCATCATTGTCTCGGTGACGACTGCACTAGCTTCATTTTCAGCTAAATTCGTGATAGTTTTAAGAAATAAGCTGAGGTCAGATGTGATAAAATGAAGGATCTTAAAAGAGGAGGGAAAACCTGAAGATAATCACATAAGAGGGAGATCCAGAAGAGGACGGAGGCTGATGTTCAGCTAAATTGGCGTTGTCATAGAAACGCACTGAGGTCAGATGTTCGTGTTGAAGGTGACTGTGACTCTGTCTCTGTGCAGACGTGGACGATGCAGATCCAGAAGTGTTGATGCTGGTGTGACTGTGACTCTGTCTCTGTGCAGACGTGGACGATGCAGATGTTCGTGTTGATGGTGTGATTGTGACTCTGTCTCTGTGCAGACGTGGACGATGCAGATGTTCGTGTTGATGGTGTGGTTGTGACTCTCTGTGTCTCTGTGCAGACGTGGACGAGTGCAGGGCGGGCGGCGTGTGCGCAGGTCACGGCTGTGTGAACCTGATCGGCTCGTATCGCTGTGAGTGCAGAGTGGGATTCACCTTCAACAGCATCAGCAAACTGTGTGACGGTAAGAAACGAGCAAATCACAGATCTGACCCAGACGAGGGGCTGTGTTCTGTCTGTGTTTTAAATATTATTTTGAGCCCTCACTGTTTTGTGTTTTGGTTTGAGCGGCTGTAGTTCAGTTTGTTGAGCGTTTGTCCACTGATCTGAAGGTTGCTGTTTCAAATCGAAATTCCAGCTCCCACAGATGAACACTGCTGCTGTTGTTCTTGTGTCCTTGGGCAAGACACTTAATGTTCCAGGAGCTGACGTCCTCATACGTGGACAGCACTTTTTGGGTTGTTGCCACAATGCAAATTTTTAGAAGAAGAAGAAGAGCAATGATGCAAAAATGTTCAATTTAGAATATTTTTAACAGTTTAGAACGTTTATAATTTTTATTTATTTATTTATGTATTTATTTATTTATTTACTTATTTATTTACTTATTTATTTATTTACTTATTTATTTATGTATTTACTTGTTTATTTGCTCATTTATTTATGTATTTATTTATTTACTTATTTATTTATTTGCTCATTTACCTATGTATTTATTTATTTACTTATTTATTTACTCATTTATTTATGTATTTATTTACTTATTTATTTATTTATTTGCTCATCTATTTATATATTTATTTACTTATTTATTTGCTCATTTATTTATGTATTTATTTATTTATTTGCTCATTTATTTTCTTATTTATTAATTTTCTTATTTATTAATTTGCTTATTTATTTACTTATTTATTTACTTATTTATTTATTTATTTATTTTTATTTATTTAAAGGCCCGTGTCTGCACCTGCCGGCAGCTCTTCGCATGAGCCACATTGTTCCTCATTTTGTTTTTTCTCAGGACAAATGTTGCTGTTTCAGGCTCTTAATAAATAGTTTTCACAAATCGTTATTCAAATGTTCATCAAAATGTAGAATGAATGTCCGCATATAAGAACGTCGTTTTTCTCATAATGTAAAAAAATAATTCTTAGTTTTTACATCATCAGGTTCAATCAGCCCAAATAACAAAGAGACATGAATAAAGTCACGAAACAGCTCAGGTTTCAGGAGGTTAAACGACTTTTTTTTTTTTTTTTTTTCACATTTGTTTAGACATAAATGAGTGCAGACATTACCCCGGGACTCTGTGCGCTCATAAGTGTGAAAACACAGACGGGTCGTACAGATGCAGCTGCACCTCAGGATTCAGCCTGGCCTCAGACGGAAGGAGCTGTGACGGTAAATGTGTTTTTAACTTTAAACTACGACAAATCTGCTCCTTTTATTGAAGTGTTGTATTATAATTGTATTGTTCTGGTTTGAGGAAACACGCCAAGTTTCTTCTGGTCGTTTATTTTCTGATCACAAGGGAAACTGTAGGTCGTAACCTCACATCAAAACCAGAACGAAACACCAGCTTATTTAATAATTATTCACAATTTGAATCAATTTCTTCATTTTTCTTACACTGAAGCTTGAATTCAAAACCTTTACTCAGGATGTTTCCACGAACATGGTAAAAATAACCCCTCAAATCAGATGAAAAGTACTTTTTACTTTTCAGTTCTGTTCAAAAATGTAGTGGAGTAAAGTACAGATACTGCTCTTGAATGTACTTTCAGTTCTGGAATTCAAAAATGTACTGGAGTAAAAAGTAAAAGTTAACACGGCTACTCCCCTTGAAACTTCAGATGAAAAAAGTAATGTAGTGGAGTAAAGTACAGATACTGCTCTTGAATGTACTGAAGTAAAAGTAAAAAGTACACACTGTAACATGTACTTAAGTAAAGTACAGATACCAGAAAATTCGACTTAAGTACAGCACTTTACTACTTGTACTTCGTTACTTTCCATCACTGCGTAAACCTACAGCACCACAAATCAAAATATGAAAAGAAAATAGTCAAGACAAAATAAACGCTAATGATAATCTTAAACCGAGCCAGTGACGCAGCTTTACATCATGAATGAGAACATGACAGTTTAATCGCTGTTATTCTTCCACGTCGTCCTCGCACAGACGTGAACGAGTGTGAGACCGGCCCCTGCAGCCAGGAGTGCGCCAACGTCTACGGCTCGTACCAGTGCTACTGTCGCCGCGGCTACCAGCTCAGCGACATCGATGGCACCACCTGTGACGGTAATTATCGATTTATTTAAAGTTTAATTAACAGGTTACATTCACACATCACATTATACAGGGTCCATGTAGTTTCAAAAGAGATGGAGGAGAAATAGCTGCAAATCCCGTAGACTGTTTGTATAAATGGACATAGCTAACCTGCTAGCATGTGCGCCTCTCTGTAACTGTCAGACTCATCGTTTTGGTCTTAAATGTTCGTATTAACCCTCTACATGATCCTGTTTTTTTTATTTGTGTCTGTAAATCAACATCTGAACATGAATAACAGACAAATCAGGCGCCTTCTTTTCCCAAAGTCACTCCCGTTAGCGTTAGCAACAAGTTTGACTGACAGTTGCTAACCGCCCGCTCCCTGATAAACCAGCGGTGCAGGCAAAACCTTCAGCAGCCTCGCTCCTGATTGGCTCTTTGGTTGCTATGATACTCACAGACGAAATTCCAAATAAGGAACTCAGCTCCAAATTAGCCGCTACACCTGCTCCAGCCTCGATGAGCTTGATTTGGAGCTGAAGCTGTGGGTGACGTCACACTCACTCTGTCACTTCTTTATACTGTCTGACCTGACACTGAAATTTATGTCAAAAAGCCCAAGATAAATATTGTAACATTCACAATTTGTAGACAGGGCTGGTTCAGTCTATAAGCAGAATGAGCAGCTGCTTAGGGCCCCGAGGCCACCAGGGGGCCCCCAAGAGCTCACACATTTATATTGAAAATCATATAATATATCGTGTTTTATTGGACACAGGGCTTGTGTGTTTACAGCAGCCTAAATATCCATCTAAAACAGTTACATTTGTTTTATATCTATAGTAGCTAAATATCTGCTGCTGCGACGTTTGTGTTTGAGTCGGGCAGAGGTGAGGGCAGCTCTGAGTTTAGGACCTTTATAATGTAAATGTAACCCACTGTCGCCAACTGGAACACATTAAAATCCACCAGAAATAAAGAAAAAATGTCTAGAATTTCAAAAATCTTGCCCTCCTCATATGTTCGTGTCTGTTCTTGTGACTTTAGTTCAGTATTTGTGACGTTCTGGATGTTTTCAGTCTGATTTTGGTCATAAAAACACAGAAAAAACAACTGGTCAAAGTGACGAGAGCAGAGTCAGAATGTGTCAAATGTGAATCACCAACAGCTGAGCCAGGAGGGGCCCCGGAGACAAACTCAGCTTAGGGCCCCTGAAAGCTCGGACTGGCCCTGTTCCTAAAGTTTGTATCTTTAATCATATGAAAAATAGTTAATTCTGCAGAAGAAATACAGGCCACTGCCTCCATCTGTAGATCGTGATTCCACCCTATTTGTACCGACTCCAAATCCCACCAATTCTGATTTTTTGCTCACATTTCTGTTGTTTTTTTCCAGATATAGACGAGTGCGCTCTGCCGACTGGAGGTCACGTTTGCTCCTATCGCTGTGCCAATGCTCCAGGAAGTTTCCACTGCACCTGCCCCACTACAGGCTACACACTGGCCCCCAACGGACGCTCGTGCCAGGGTAGGACTCACGTCTGTTTTCTGCTGAAGTCTTTATTAGTGCGTTGGTGTAATCCGCTGTTTTTTCTTCCCTCCAGATATCGACGAGTGCGCCACAGGAGGCCACACGTGTTCGGCTTCTCAGAGCTGTTTTAACGTCCAGGGAGGGTTTCGCTGTCTGTCGTTTGACTGTCCTGTGAACTTCCGCCAAGCAGCACCAGGGTGAGAGCGACGAGACTGTTTTTGAATCAAAGGACAGTGTCTCTGCTGTTTTTTTATCCTGGTTTAGTCTGGAGCGTCACTATCCATCATATAATAAGAGGACAGAACCTTTATTTGTTCTACGATGGGGGAAAACCCAGTGTTGCAAAGTAAAAATAGTAACAATATGCAAGTAAAAATAAATCTAAATTATTTAATTAAAAGACTAAAGCCTAACGAAGTGATTAGAATATAGTGAAAAATTAAATTAAATAAAAAAAAGAAGAGAGAGAGCTGGTTCAGGGCTGTGTTTTTGAATCAAAGGTCAGTGCTTCTGCTGTTTAAAACACAATCCTCAAGTTTTTACCCTTTATTTGTTCCACGATGATAAATGAGCAGGGCCGTCAGCTGAAATTTGGGGGTCCCGGGGCGAGACGCCTCACATGGGCCCCCTCCAAACGATATTATTGCTTATTGTCCCATCTCTACCGTCTTTTTACCCTTAAAACTCCTTAAAAAGTCCTTTCGATTGAGCCCGCACCTCCCTATGTGCGTGGTCACGTCAGTATATTCATTTAGTTTTCACAAATTACCACGCTAATACTGTATTTCAACATAATTAGTTTGAGTCCGCATTTTTGGAGACTTGTCTGTCGGCGTGGGACTGATTATCATGGCCGAAATAATTGCGATTGATGATTATATTACGGAAATTCTAAAAATATAAATCATTATAATCTTAATATTATGAATAAGTTCCATGTTTAAACAGCTATTATAGTTTTTTATCAGTGAAAACAACTACGATCCAGCGAGAATATTATAAATGAGCAGGGCCGTCAGCTGAAATTTGGGGGCCCCGGGACAGGAAGCCTCGCATGGGCCCCCGCAGCGATATTTTTGCTTATTGTCCCATCTCTACTTGTCTGTCCATCTTTCTACCCTTAAAACTCCTTAAAAAGTCCTTTTGATTGAACCCGCACCTCCCTATGTCTCCTTTGCAGCCGTTGCGAGCGTGTCACGTGTGAGTTTACACATAGCCCCGCGTCGTGTTCGTTACTGCCTCTGAGAATCTCCCACTACAACCTAACCTTCCCCGCCAACACCCCCGTCCCGGCTGACGTGTTTCGGATGGGACCCTCCAACTCCGTCCCCGGGGACCAGATGGACATCAGTATCGCGTCCGGAGATGAGGAGGGGTACTTTGAGGTGCAGCAGCAGGCTCACGGGGGAGTGATTTCACTGCGACACGCTCTGACTGAACCTCGGGACTTCCTGTTGACGGTGGAGATGAGGCTGGTGCGATACGGCAGGTCGCATTTGTACATGGCCAAGATCGCCGTGTTCGTGACTCCTGAGCAACGCTTCAGACCCACAAGAGCAGCACATCTTTAGGAAACTTACTGCTTTTACTGGTTTTATAATCTACTTTAAAAAATTTTATACGTGGTGAGAATTTTATTGTTACTCACTTAAAAGGGAAAAGTCTTTTACCTTAACCCTGAAGAACCCTTTTTCTTTGGAAAATTATGCATTAAATTACTGAAAAGTTCACTGAACACTGAAATATCCACTTTTTATTCCCTAATTTAGGATCAGGGCCAAATTTGACCCATTGGGCTTGTGAATTTATCCAAAAAGAATATTAAACGTACTTCTACACATTCTGCAAGCTATTACTAAAAACATTAACAAAAAAAAAACAAAATTTTACCTTTTTTTTTTGAGAAGATGATTTTGTTTTTGTAGTTTTCCAGCTCAACAGGTCGGCCATCTTGTCTCTACCACTCTGTCTCATTTTAGTTCAATATTCATCCACTAGGCGTCTCTATGCAGGGGCCAGAAGTGGCACTCTGGGCTTTTTGAATTTTTTTTATTGAAATTTTACTTTTTTTGTTTTTTTTTGTTTGTTTGTTCAATTTGGGTACTAGCAATTAACTGTGGCCAAATTTGACCCAGTGGGTTCTCCAGGGTTAAAAGTACTACATTACGCAAAATGGACTCTTGTGATCTTTTAACCATGTTCTAAAGCTGTTTCCTCCTCAAAAACAGACCTGGAGTTGTGTTTTGTTTCATTCACATGTTTGAGTAACACTTTATTATTATTATTCAAAGCTCAAAATGCTCTGTTCCACCTTGTGATGTCATAAAGTGGTAGTTTTCAAGTTAACAGCTGTTTTTACCTTTAGTTCAGTAGAGGTTGTCAATTCTAGGGCTGAAATGATCCAAATGATTCTAGAAATGAAGGTGTGTAGAGTTTAAAAACACAGTGGAGCACTTCCTGTATTACCACATGATGACATCACAAGGTGGAACAGAGTGTTTTCAGTTTGAGAGAAGAACTCAAAAGCCTAAATCTGCAGGTTTGTTGGGGGTTAAACATGTGTGAATGAAAACTCCGGGTCTGTTTGTGACGAGTAACAGTCATAGTGTCATATTTAACTTTAACTTGGTTTATTTCAGCATCAGTTTCATCAAAACCTTAAACGAGCAGAACATTTTAAGTGCTGTACTTAACTCGCTGTAACTCATTTGGGTCGATTTAACTTTAATGGATCCATTTTGGAACTTTTTTTGATCCCGGTGGTTTTCTTGACCAGAGCGTTGCCAGTAGAAGGTCAAACATGGCGGTCGCTGCTTATTTAATCGTTAATGCAGAATTCATCCACAGATTTACAAGTGAAAATAACGTTAAAGTTACAGAGTTAAAACCACACTTCGGAACATTCTCCATGGAGATAGGTTTTATGCCATACTGTGGACGAGTATCGCCAAAACAACAACTTTTCCATGGATCTAAGCGTTTTTTCCTTGACTGTTTTTTGGCTGAAAAGTTCCCTGGTGGTGCTTTAATTACATTATTGTGTCAGACTGGTTGGAACCACTGCTCTACCTCATGTCTGTACGGCAGCTCTGTTGTGTTTAATAAATAATGTATGGAAAAAAACCTAAAACTTGTGATTACTACTACTACTACTACTACTACTGCTATCACTACTACTGCTGCTACTGCTACTGCTACTACTACCAGTGATGGAAGAAGAGCTTAATTGTGTCATTTAAGTAAAAGTACAGATACCAGAGCGAAAAATAGTTAAGTAAGACTAAAAGTATCACCTGAAAAAATCTACTTAAGTAAAAGTATTAAAGTACCTGTTTAAAAATGTACTTAAAGAGTAAAAAGTAAAAGTATTCTGTGCAGATGTTGAGTCTTTTTTCTGTTTTTATTTGTATATTTTTGTTTTGCTCAAATTATGAATGTGTTAAAAATAAAGCCTCAGCCTTTTCTGCAGGTCTCACACTATAATAAAAAATACTTTTACTTTTCAGTCCTGTTCAAAAATGTAGTGGAGTAGAAAGTACAAATACTGCTCTCAAATGGACTCAAGTAAAAGTAAAAAAGTATACACTTTCAAAATTAAATCAGTAAAGTACAGATACCTAAAATTTTTACTTAAGTACAGTACTTTACTACTGTTACTTTGTTACGTTCCAGCACTGACTACTGCTACTACTGCTACTACTGCTACTACTACTACTACTACTACTGCTGCTGCTACTGCTACTACTACTGCTACTGCTACTGCTACTGCTACTGCTACTGCTACTGCTACTGCTACTACTGCTACTACTACTACTACTACTACTACTACTACTGCTACTACTGCTACTGCTACTACTACTACTACTACTTCTACTGCTGTTGCTGCTGTTGCTACTACTACTACTACTACTGCTACAGCTACTGCTGCTACTACTTCTACTACTGCTACTACTACTACTACTACTGCAGCTACTGTTACTACTTCTACTACTACTACTACTACTACCACTACTACTGCTGCTACTACTGCTACTGCTACCACTACTACTACAGCTACTTCTGCTGCTAATACTACTACTACTCTCACACTTGTACAGCACTTTCCTTTAAACATTCTACACGTTTTGTCTTTATTTGATGCTTTGATATTTCTGAAACATTTACTTCCACGCTCTCTCCCTGTACAGACTCTGAGCTGTAGTAAAAATACTCGTGGTACTTCGTTGGATATTTGTATATGTGTCCGTTCGTGGTAAAGTGGTGTTACAGATCCGCTGATGGACGGTGTATTTCATGTTGATATTGGGCAGTTATCGGTTTAACTCGGGACATGTGGTAAACCGTGTTACAGATCCGCTGTACACGTCCACGGAAAAAAGACATGTTGATATTGGCACGGTTTAAACTCGGGGCATGTTAGACTCACCGTCCTGCAGCTGTACACGTCCACGGAAAAAAGACACGTGTAGACTAAACATGTCTCTAGAACCGACGGTCGGGTCTGCGCTATTATCTGGACACTTAATACTAGAATTATCTCGAAATATCAGTCATAATAAATATCATTGGTAATTTTCAACTGTTCCAATAATTATGTTTCTGTGTAATTGTGCTGTTTATTAAATTAAAACATGGAAGTCTACACCACACTGGACATTTTAGCCATTCTGAACTTTCTCAGCTATTCATGGGTTTAGCTTCCTGTTTACGGACGCCATTTTGAGGACTTTTCGCCATTATTCATTCAGACTTAACTGCATTATAACACAGCTTAACGCTCACAAGAGTCAATTCTGTGCAATATGGAGCCTTTAATGTGTCCTCAGGGTGCTCCACAGGGGTGTGTACTTTCTCCACTGCTCTTCTCCCTGTACAGTGAAGAAGTCAGCGTAAATCTGCAGAGTTGTGTGTTAAACATGTGTGAATGAAACAAAACACAACTCCAGGTCTGTTTGTGATGAGGAAATAGAGTAAAATGGGCCCTTTAAGTTACAGCCCCTCTACTTTTCACTGACTAAACTCAATAAAACGCTATTTATACTTAAAGAACTATTGATATTAGCACTTAATGAAATGTGTGGGGTTTACATGGCTCCACATTCTGTTCGATTTCAAACATGTCTTGTGTTGACTCTCGTGTTGACTCTCTCGTGTTGACTCTCTCTTTAGTTGACTCTCTCGTGTTGAGTCTCTCGTGTTGACTCTCTTGTGTTGACTCTCTCTTGTTGACTCTCTCTTGTGTTGACTCTCTCTTGTGTTGACTCTCTCGTGTTGACTCTCGTGTTCACTCTGTCATGTTGACTCTCTCGTGTTGACTCTCTCGTGTTGACTCTCCCGTGTTGACTCTCCCGTGTTGACTCTCTCGTGTTGACTTGACTCGTGGTGACTCTCCCGTGTTGACTCTCCCGTGTTGACTCTCTCGTGTTGACTCTCTCGTGGTGACTCTCTCGTGTTGACTCTCTCGTGTTGACTCTCTCGTGTTGACTCTCTCGTGTTGACTCTCCCGTGTTGACTCTCCCGTGTTGACTCTCTCGTGTTGACTCTCTCGTGTTGACTCTCTCGTGTTGACTCTCTCGTGTTGACTCTCTCGTGTTGACTCTCCCGTGTTGACTCTCTCGTGTTGACTCTCTCGTGGTGACTCTCTCGTGTTGACTCTCTCGTGTTGACTCTCTCGTGTTGACTCTCTCGTGTTGACTCTCTCGTGTTGACTCTTTCGTGTTGACTCTCCCGTGTTGACTCTCTTCTGTTGACTCTCCCGTGTTGACTCTCTTCTGTTGACTCTCCCGTGTTGACTCTCTTCTGTTGACTCTCCCGTGTTGACTCTCTTCTGTTGACTCTCCCGTGTTGACTCTCTTCTGTTGACTCTCCCGTGTTGACTCTCTTCTGTTGAGTCTCTCGTGTTGACTCTCTTCTGTTGACTTTCTTGTGTTGACTCTTTCGTGTTGACTGACGTGTTGACTCTCTCGTGTTCATGTTGACTCTTCGTGTTGACTCTTTCGTGTTGACTCTTTCGTTGTTGACTCTCGTGTTGACTCTCTCGTGTTGACTCTCGTGTTGACTCTAGTGTTGACTCTCTCGTGTTGACTCTTTCGTGTTGACTCTCTCGTGTTGACTCTCTCGTGTTGACTCTCTCGTGTTGACTCTCTCGTGTTGACTCTCTCGTGTTGACTCTCTCGTGTTGACTCTCTCGTGTTGACTCTCTCGTGTTGACTCTCTCGTGTTGACTCTCTCGTGTTGACTCTCTCTCTCTCGCGTGTTGACTCTCTCGTGTTGACTCTCTCGTGTTGACTCTCTCATGTTGACTCTCTCGTGTTGACTCTCTCGTGTTGACTCTCTCATGTTGACTCTCTCGTGTTGACTCTCTCGTGTTGACTCTTTCGTGTTGACTCTCATGTTGACTCTCTCTCGTGTTGACTCTCTCTCGTGTTGACTCTCTCGTGTTGACTCTCTCCCGTGTTGACTCTCTCATGTTGACTCTCTCGTGTTGACTCTCTCGTGTTGACTCTCTCGTGTTGACTCTCATGTTGACTCTCTTGTGTTGACTCTCTCGTGTTGACTCTCTTGCAGAAACGATGGCTCTGTGCGCTGCGTTAAGTCCTGTCGGCCCAGTGACTTCAGCTGCCCCCTGGACCCGGTCCATCTCATCACTTACACGGTTCTGTCTCTGCCGACGTTCAGGGACTTCACAGGCCCAGAAGGTACAGTCCAACCACGTCCCAAACTCAACACGGTACATTTTATATTTGGCCTGGTTTGGTCCTGCTTTGGTCCGGCTTTAAGTCCTGTTTAGTCCTCATCTAGTCTTGGTTTAGTCCTGGTTTAGTCCTGGTTTAGTCTTGATGTAGACTTGGTTTAGTCCTGGTTTAGTCTTGATGTAGACTTGGTTTGGTCCTGGTTTGGTCCTGGTTTAGTCTTGCTGTAGACTTGGTTTGGTCCTGTTCTAGTCCTGGTTTAGTCTTGATGTAGACTTGGTTTGGTCCTGGTTTAGTCTTGATGTAGACTTGGTTTGGTCCTGTTCTAGTGCTGGTTTAGTCCTGGTTTAGTCTTGATGTAGACTTGGTTTGTTCCTGGTTTAGTTCTGGTTTAGTCTTGATGTAGACTTGGTTTAGTCCTGGTTTAGTCCTGGTTTAGTCTTGATGCAGACTTGGTTTGTTCCTGGTTTATTCCTGGTTTAGTCTTGATGTAGACTTGGTTTGTTCCTGGTTTAGTTCTGGTTTAATCTTGATGTAGACTTGGTTTAGTCCTGTTCTAGTGCTGGTTTAGTCCTAGTTTAGTCCTAGTTTAGTGCCAGTCAGTGATGGATATTTATCTATCACATCTTGGGCACAAAACTAGGTCCAAAAACAGCGTGAACAACAGGTAAACTCCTCCAGCTGAGGCCGTCCTGACCGAGCCCGTCTCAGGGGCTGGAGATGGGTCAAATGCAGAGATAAAAGTCCCGTTTTCTTTGCAGAGATTGTCTTCCTGAGGACAGCTGCAGCGGCTCCTTATCCAGGCTCCACTGATGTAGTGTTTGACGTCCAGTCTGCAGACGACCAGCTCTCTTTCGACGTCATTAAAAGCGTTTATCAAGGCATGATTATGGGTAAGAAACACTCAAAATAAAACTCTAACTGTGCCTTTGCCAGCTCCTTATTCGACTTGCTTTATTTTCCAGGTGTGGTCCGTCAGGTGAAGCCGATCACAGGCCCAAAGGAGATTGTCGTCGAAGTGGCGATGAACTACGTGAAGTCCGGAGTCGTGTCTCATCGTAACATTGTTGAAATCCACCTCTTTATTTCTGAGTTCTGGTTCTGAGAGAGTTTGATGTGACAGAGGAATATAAGAACAGTTATGAAGAAATAGATCAGACACATTTGTTCTTTCGCTCATAATACAGGGTGGCCCAAAAGTCAATGACTTGTTAAAAAAATGCATAACTCTTTTGTTTCTAAATATATTTCTTTTATTTTTTCAGAGCATTTAGAACGACTCTTCCGACATTAATCTGAGCAAATACAGCACCGAGGAACGAACCCTCATTGTACAGTTCGACTTTGAGTCACATGGGTCAAATTCACAAACCCAGCGGTGTTACCATCGACATTTTAATACCAGAGATGCCCCAAGAGTAAATGCCATTAAAGGAATAATAAGTGTTTTTCACAGACAGGGGGCAGTATGTGATCTCCACAGACCTGACTAGTCCCGATTTCTTCCTGTGGGTCTATCTTAAAGAAAAGGTGTTTGTGAATAAACCTCAGACAATAAACAATTTAAAACATAATATCGAGGATCAAATAAGAGACATAAGCTGGAAATGCTTTAAATGTTCTGTAAAGTGTGTTGGATCAGGCTGTTCAGAGACAAACTCAAAATGGTGGACACTTAAAAAACATTATTTTAAAAAAGTAGGTCATTTTTACTTCCCCTAGTTTAAGTAGTGATAAGTTCAAGTGTAACTGAACAATTATAAACATATATATTGCCAACAATCTCTGAAGGTTCGGTTTATCTACTGCTAAAATTTGGTGAGTATAACTTAAGAATTATAGGAGCTACTGAAGATTTAAAAGTCCTGTATAATGTGTGATTTACAGATCAAGACGCATTAGTTTATAACACACTGGACTTTTAGATCTCCCAGCGACCTCTATATTTACCCTTGGATGTACTGGCGGCCATTTTGTTTTCCTACTTGAGAAATGAAAAATATCATTATTTTGTGTTTCTGGATGGTGATAATATTGAACAGTAATGATGCCATGGACCTGTGGGGATGTAATATTATCTCACAGTTATGATGTTTTGTAAATAATTCAATTTGAAAGTGTATTAAATGTTGCATTTTTTAAGTTCTTGTATAAGAATGTGTTAATCCTTAATCCTTAATGAATGTATTTGTGTATGTTACAGTTGTGTTCTGTTCCTGTGCTCACCTGGTGCCACCTGTAGAGGAGGAGGGGTTGTGATATGCTAAAATGTAAATAAATAAATAAATAAATAATAAATAATAATAATAATTTTTTTTAAAAAGTTGTATTTTACATTTTATATGAATTTGTGTAGTTTATTGTGTGTATTTTACATTTTATATAAATATCTGTAGTTTATTGTTTGTGTTTTACATTTTATATAAATGTGTGTATTTTATTGTGTGTCTTTCATTTTATATAAATTTGTGTAGTTTATTATTTGTCTTTTACATTTTATATAAATGTGTGTATTTTATTGTGTGTCTTTCATTTTATATAAATTTGTGTAGTTTATTGTTTGTCTTTTACATTTTATATAAATTTGTGTAGTGTATTATTACATTTTATATAAGTATCTATAGTTTATTTTGTGTCTTTTACATTTTATATAAATTTGTGTAGTGTATTATTACATTTTATATAAGTATTTGTAGTTTATTGTGTGTTTTTTACATTTTATATACATTTGTGTCGTTTATTATTACATTTTATATAAGTATCTATAGTTTATTCTGTGTCTTTTACATTTTATATAAATCTGTGTAGTCTATTATTACATTTTATATAAGTGTTTGTAGTTTATTGTGTGCTTTTTGTATGTATTTTGTGATTTTATGATTATAAACAGCTCCACATGCACTGACCCCGCCCACCTTTCCCTCTGGACCAATCAGAGCGCGGCACTAACCCGGAAGTACCGCCTCGTGCGCGTGAGGCAGGAAACATGGCAGCTTCAGCTTCCAGCGGCATCGCGGAGATGTCTGCGTCTATCTCAGGCATTTTGACGGACAAACACTGCCCTGAACACCTCCAAATCCTCAAGAACTTCACGACAGCGCTGCGAGAGAAAGAATACAGGTAACTTTACATCACTTTAGACAGAAACTCTGCTGTTAGCATCAAGTTAGCTTAAAAGTATCACAGTCCAGGTTGGAAACAGACACAAGCTGCATGACACGACAGAAAAGACTTTTACAGTCCCTCCTCACTGCATGTTAACTATAAATACAAAAAGAACAACAATAAGACTAAAATTGTACGATTGTGACGTACAGTTACAGCTCTGTGTGATGTTTGTAGTACTTGAAGGAGCCCTGACTCACTCTGTTTTGTTCAGAGATGCTGTGAACGAGTCTGTGCTCTCCCCTCTCCTCCACGTCCTCACCCAGCTCCATGATCAGCTCCACGCCGCAGTCCCAGCTCAAGGACAGGACGTCCCATCTGTAACATTAGAGCTTCAGCTGACTGCGGAGTGCTTCAGGGCCCAAAGAAACGCTTGTGTCCAGAGCACAGGTAACCAGAGCCTGCTCAGGTAAATCACAGATGCACCACTCCAGAGTTTGACCACATGAGGATCTCTAGTTAAATCCTTTCAGATTATTTTACAACTGTGTGTTTTGTTCAATCTATTGGTGATACATCAGTAACACAAACGCTTCTATTTATTCTTAAGGGATCTTGGATTCATAGAAGTTACCCTGAAAATTCTTAAATATCTTCAGACCAAAGCGGACCAGGATGGTGTACTTGAACGTACGCTCTCAGAATTTAACTATTGAAATGTATTTTTGGCTAATTTGAGCAAGTTAAACCTTCATCTTCTTTTAAACCAGCTCTCCGTTGTGGCATCCAGTTTATTGGTAACGTCGCAGTGGGAAATGAGACGTGTAAAGACGACATTTGGCAGCTGAGTGTTCCCAGACCAGCTCCTGTGAGTGTGTACACATGTGCAGTGTCCTGATGTAGACTTATGTTAAGGATTTTCTTTTAAAATGTGTTCATTATTGAAATCAGAATCAGAATCAAAAGACTTTTATTCAATGAATGAATGAATACATTTTGTTTTGGTTGTTCATTTTTCTTTTTTTTGAAAAAGACAAAAGAAAACATTTCCTTCATTAATTACAACCAAAAAAGGATCAGGCTGAAGTTTTTGTTTATGTTGATGATGTTTATGTAAGCCCAACCTGATCAACACATGACGCCACAATACAGCAACATAACGCAATCAATATCTTGAACACAATATCTTTGGCTCATAGGCCTATGATCATCACCCACTGCAGTGTATATGTGTGAATGAATTCATGCTTTACATTTTTTTTTAAATTTAGACAGAGTTTTAATTAACTTAAATTCATCACTGATCAATCCAGAGTCTTATTCCTCAAACAGACACATCTTTGCCTCACATTAGTTCTTATTTTATTAGATTCAAACCGAAGCAAACCTCTTAAATTATAGTAAGTACTTCTTAATTTAAAGAAGGACTGACTCCCTACGGGAAAATCCTTATTCACAACACAAAACAAAATTGCCAAAATTTTTAACTTAACTATGTCCGTGAATTTTAATGTTTGATTTTATAAATAGTTCATTAGTCGGATCACGGAATCTTGCTTTATTAATGATTCTTATTGCTCTTTTCTGTAGTTTAATTATAGGATCTACATTTGTTTTAAAGACATTTCCTCAAATTTCCGAACAGTAAGATAAATACGGACGCACAAGTGATGAATATAATATATGCAGCTTTTCTTATTCAATACAGTTTTGGTTTTATAAAGTAAACCAACAGTTTTTGATATTTTACTCCTGATGTTCTGTATATGTGGTTTCCAACAGAATCTCGTCTCATGAACCTGTTTCTATTTCGATTCCATTGCCATTATCAGCGAACACGGCTCACAAACTAGGAACTTTCTTTGGTGATTAAGTGCAACATAAAAACACTGAATAAATACAAATAAGGGCATGTATAAAGTTAAAAAAGATATGTTTAAAAATAAAATATATACAACAGCAACAACAGAACAGTGCAAACTTGGCTCAGTAAGGTGACCGGGGTTATAAAGTGTCCAGTTTAGTGCAGATTTTTTGTAATAATAATAATTGTGTAGTAATATACTTAACTGCACAAGTCTTTTAACAGGCAGCTCCTTTGTGTGGATGATGAAAAAACTGCGACCTACGCCTCTATGGTCGTTCACACTTGTTTAGATGAAGCTAAAGTAGAAACGTTGGCTCTTCCTGAGAACATCCCTCTGGCTCTGAAGGTGATGGAGCTCTGCAGGACACAGCCGGACATCGACTGGACGTGAGAACAGTTCCCTCTGGTTTTCTTCACATATCTGTTTGTTTTTATCACTTATTTTATGTCATGTTTATTATTAACAGGGTCCTTATTGCAGCACAGCATTTTCTGAAGTGCGCGGCTTTGGTGGAGGCCATGTACACGAGGATGCAGCACCATGACAGGTAAGAGGTACTGCAATGATGCTTGAGTTCAAGGGTACAACGTAGCGACTAACAGATTGAAGGAAGTTTTATAAGTACAGTGATCCCTCGTTTATCTCGGTGGTTACGTTCTAAAAATAACCCGCTATAGGTGAAATCCATGAAGTATCAACTTTATTTTTTACAATTATTCTATATGTTTCTTGTCTGTAAAACCCTCACCACACACTTTATACACTTTTCTCACACAGGCATTAACATTTTCTCACATTTCTCTCTTGTTTAAACTCAAAGTTCAAACCTTCGTCGGTGCCTTTGTCGGTGCAGAACGTTTCATCGACATTGTCACACACAGAGTCACTGCGATCCAACATTTATGTAAATTTGACATTTGACAATGGTCTACAGTCCCTCAGCCAATCAGGACGCAGAACACAATGGTCTATAGTCCCTCAGCCAATCAGGACGCAGAACACAATGGTCTACAGTCCCTCAGCCAATCAGGACGCAGAACACAATGGTCTACAGTCCCTCAGCCAATCAGGACGCAGAACACAATGGTCTACAGTCCTTCAGCCAATCAGGACGCAGAACACAATGGTCTATAGTCCCCTCAGCCAATCAGGACGCAGAACACAATGGTCTACAGTCCCTCAGCCAATCAGGACACAGAACACAATGGTCTACAGTCCCTCAGCCAATCAGGACACAGAACACAATGGTCTACAGTCCCTCAGCCAATCAGGACGCAGAACACAATGCACATCCATACGCTGTAAAAAAGCAAAGCGAGACCGCGAAAGCTGAACCGCGATATAGTGAGGAACCGCTGCAAAATCAATCTACATAATGATGGTTATAAGGTGACTTCACCCACTAACCTGAAGCTCAGCAGTTTGATCTCAGCTCGGCACCTCCACACACCCTCTGGAACCTCCGGCCCAAACACATCAGAGACTCCTCCACATCCACCATCTTCAAAAAAGCCCTGGAAACTCACCTGCTCAAAACTGCCTTCAAATAACTCCTTCTGCTTTTTGATCTTTCATGTGTTTTTGTCTTTGAGTGTCATCAAAAATATGTGTGTGAAGCCAAAATCTTCACCCACATTGCCTGTGTATGAATGTGTTGCACGTCGGCTGTCTCACTTCTGTCAGTCTACCCCAGGGCAGCTGTGGCTATAGAATGAAAAGTGAAAGAAAAATGCATTGTTACAGCATTTTACGTATCTTGAAAGTTGCTATATGAATCCATTGTAACGTTATGATGACAATACTAGACTGTGACCCTCAGGTTTCCAGGTGAAGTGGCCCATATTTTCTTAAAGGGACCATATTACACTATTTTGTAATCTAGGTACAGTAATAAGGCTGTTTACTTTACAAACACATAGCTGGAGTTGTGTTTTGTTTCATTCTCTTACTCTTTTCTCTTACTCAAACATGTGTAAATGAAACAAAACACAGCTACAGGTCTGTTTTTGAGGTGGTAACAACATTAAAACATGATTTAAACCTCACAAGAGTCAGTTTTGTGTAATATAGGACCTTTTTAAGCAGCTTTTTACTGCAAAATGTAGCTTGATGAAGCCAAGATCAAATATGTTTTGTGTCCTATTGAGGATCTAAGTGTGAATAATGGTCTGCTGGCTCTTTCTAACCTGTTATAAATGCACATATTTGAATTATTCACTGTATTTACCACCAGTTTATCTTTTTCATCTGTTTTGATATGTGGCCCTTGAAGAAAAAAAGTTTGAACACTCCTAACTTAAAACTACTCATTTGTATTTCCAGAGTGACTTTACTTGAGCTGCTCTTGGCTCAGCTGAGGGAGGAGGACTCGGAGTGTGGCGTTCCTCCGGCCGTTGCCTCTTTTCTGGCCTCTTCTTTTCAGAGCGGCTGTAGCGCAGTTCTCACTCTGGCCACAGGCGCAGTATCGAGTAACGAGGTACACACTGTTATCACACTGATGTTAATATACTGTATTTTATCATAAATGTTCTCCCGGTTTAAAGGTCCCACATGCTGTTTTTGTGCTTGCATTTCATCCCAGGTCCTGCAGGAGGCGCTGACAGTGATTAGCTTGCTGGATGTTCTTTGTGAGATGTCCTCAGATCACAGAGAGTTCATGTTTTTACAGGATCACCCAGACCTCCTGACGAACACGACGGGTAAAAACTTAGATTTAAATTTATATATGTGGTTTAGGAACGACACGAGTAAAGATGAAGAGGTTTAATGTCAGAATTACACATCTGTTTTTTGTGAGATTTATGAGTTTATACGTGGTCCCTGACGAGGAACGGAGGAAGGGAGGGAGGAAGGGAGGGAGGAAGGAAGGAAGGAAGGAAGAGAAGAAGGAAGGAAGGAAGGAAGGAAGGGAGGAAGAAAGAAAGGGAAGAAGAAAGGAAGGGAGGAAGGAAGGAAAGAATGAAAGGGAAGAAGAAAGGAAGTGAGGAAGGAAGAAGGAAAAAAAGAAAAGAAGGAAGAGGACAAGAAAGAAAGGAAGGGAGGAAGAAAGAGAAAGGAAGGGAGGAAGAAAGAAAGAAGGAAAGAAGAAAGAAACGAAGAAAGGAAGGGAGGGAGGAAGAAGGAAGGAAGGAAGGAAAGAAGGAAGGAAGACAGGAAGGAAGAAGGATAAAAGAAAGAAAAGAAGGAAGAGAGCAAGAAAGAAAGGAAGGGGGGAAGAAGGAAGGGAGGAAGAAAGAAGGAAAGAGAAAGGAAGGGAGGAAGAAAGAAGGAAGGAAGAAAGAAAAGAGCAAGGAAGGAAGAATGGAAGGAAGGAGGAAAGAAAGGAAAGAAGGTAGAAAGGAAGGATTGTAGAAAGGAAGGAAAAAAGGAAAGAAGAAAGAAAGAAAGATGTTGTTTGTGAACACACCATCAGGATGTCTTCACTTTCGCTCCATCTGGATAAAAGTTTGTATAAAGTTTTATATTCAGACTTTTCACCATCTGTAAAACTAGTTCAATCATCAAACGCATCAATCACTGGAAAACTGCCAAATGATCATTCTAGCAAACAGGAAGTGATCATGGACGCACTTCCTGCTCCATCGACTCTGACTCCAGTTCACTTTCTATTGAAAAACCGTGTCCTCTCTCTCTGTAACTGCTGCTGTCAGACTCGTCATTTTGGTCTTAAATGTTCAGATTAACCCGTCTGTATTCACACTTGGCGTTTCTCGTAGTGGTTCTGATGTTTCTATTTCTCGTGCAGATCTCCTGGCTCAGGTTCACGCCATTGGGAAATCCAGTAAGAATATTTTCAGCGCGTCTCAGAACTTCTCGTCGTTCAGTGGAGACGCAGGTTCATCTCAGCTCTCTCCAGTCGTCAGCTTCAAGGCTCATCTCATCAGGCTCATCGGAAACTTGTGCCACAACAACGCCAACAATCAGAACAAGGTGACGCTCGGTTCAAGAAGTAACTTTATATATAGATGTGTACTATAGAAACAATGCCAGATTTTTATTTTATTTTAATTTAAAGAAAAACACAAACATGCTCAGATTCAGAGTACGTTTTATTTGAATTGACAGTGAAGAAAATTCAGAAATTAGGAGCTTCCTTTGGTGTTCTGGTGCAACATTAAATGAAGAATATTAACTCTTTAGCGTTGGATTTTATCGCCGCCGATAGACTCGCGGTTGTGGACTTTTTATTACTGTAACTCCACAACCAATCGTGCTCTCGTGTAAATTCAAACGGCGTCTCAAAGCAGAGGCATGGGGCTCTTTAAGGACTGAGCACATTATCGACCAGAGGTGCCCAAACTTCTTTTATCGAGGGTCACATCTCAAAACATTCGAAGCTGAGGGCCACAGACCAGTGACAGAGAGTCAAATGAGGTTTGACAGAGACATTGTACCTTTAACAAGACTTGGAAGATTATTTTTAGGTCTGTGTCACAATATAATGTGATGTTATTCACGTTATAGTGGTAAAATCTCTTTAATTTGTAGTAAAAATACATCCTGACCAATTGGGCCAGTTTAGGAGACACGAGGGCCAACAAAAACTGGTCTGACAATTGAAGAAGAAACGCCACCTCCTCTTCCACGTGTCTGTCATACTGGTACAAGTCTAGAGCGCCCTCGTGTGGTTCAGTGTAACAATACCGAAGATGTAAAATTCTGTTTGAATAATTTCACTTATAAGTCGCATCTGAGTATAAGTCGCACCCCGGACAAACTATGAAAAAGTGACACTTATAGTCCGGAAAATACGATAGTTTAATGCCGTACTGTGGAATATTCCTGATAAAGCAATAACATAAAAGAAAAGTTGGATAGTGCACCTTTTAACTTTGTATTTTCTGACCAAATAACAGAATGTGACTTCATCCTTCCTGCGTCTTTCAGTCTCTCAAACTCAAAACTATGGTCAGAAACTGGTCTGTGGTATTACTAATATTTACAAATATAAAAATATAATAATAATATATCTTTGACTGATGATAGTGTGGGGACAGGAGGAGGAATTGGCTCGCGAAAGTAAGAATTATCGCTGTTGGGTGCTTGAACTCAACTGCTCTCATTGGCCCTTTTAAAATGGTCGGGTTGTGGTATTACTAATATTTACAAATAAATATAATATTATCTATGACTGATGATGGTGTAGAGACGAGAAAAGAAACTGGCTTGGGTAAGTAAGAATTATCGCTGTTGGGAGCTTGAACTCAACTGCTCTTGACTGGAAACGGGATGTGGTTACGCTTGTACAGAATACGCAAGTGGCTTTCAGCAAAACAATGAAACGCCGAGCCGAACACACCCAACGCCGCCCGGGCTCCTCCTTATTTTTATCAATTTCCTGGAGTTAACATCTGTCAGCATCACGGTATTAACAAAAGCATGTATAGATAATAAATAACGGGGTGGGAAGAGGGCGGGTTATGGCATGACATGAACGCAATCCGTCTTAATACAAACAGATTTGGGGAATGCCTGTGGGATCTCTGCCCTGCAATGGCCTCCGTCATGTCCGCAGATGGTGCTCTGTGGTCCGTCAGTGGTCAAAACTCACCCCGTATCTGCTTTCACTGCGATCTCTTCCAGTAAAACCAATGTCATAGTGTTCACCTTTGGGAGAGATGGAGAAGGATCCACGTTCAAGGCAACGTCTCCATGTGTTTTGGGGTTTTTGGTTGTAATATGACCAACAACTGTTTTTTGGGGGTTTTTTTTGCAGAGGAGGAAATTTTGCGCTTGAAATCGTCATAAGTGTCACAATAGAAACCCCACACTGCTGTATTTGTTTACTAAGTTTTGATGACAGTAGCAACAGAAGAAGTGTAAGGCCAAATCACAGCAATGAAAATAATTTTGTGTGTAGAAAGAGAAAGAAAACAGATCTGTCTTGCGGTGACTTCACAGATGTTTTTGGTTCAGTTAAGGTTTTGTAACTGTTCGCTCTGCTTTGCATATGAATTTGCAGGGTTTAAATATAATTGATACTTTGCGGCGACGTCACGCTGATTGGGTAGTGCATGTGCGTCTATGGCGGAATTGTTCAGCGGTTACCAGGGTGACGCAATGCACTCGTTAGCAAACACTGCCAAATAGTGTTAATATCGTATTTCTTCTTTAGTTTTCAGATAATCTTGATTTAAACAACACATTTTCTGGAGCCTGTGATTGATACAAGCATTAAGTTTGATTTTCAACAAAAAAAAAGTGAGAAAAATCACGTCGGCTAATGCTAATGCTAGCTTGTGACTGATGTTATCTGAGAGGAACTTGTTTTAACTGCACAAATCAGCTCTCCTGTTGTAGTTACAGCTAAATCAGTTATTTATGGCAAGATTATGTTGAAACAAAACTCAGATTAAGGTCCAACTTGAGTAACTGCTCATCTACAGACGCAGCAGGGCCTCCAGCTAGCTTGTGACTATAATGTTATTTGAGAGGGACCTGTTTTAACAGCACAAATCAGCTCTCCTGTTGTAGTTACAGCTAAATCAGTTATTTATAGTCTGGATTGTGTTGAAACAAAACGCAAATTAAGGTTTAACTTGAGTAACCGCTAAGCTACAGATGGAGTAGTGCCTCTAGCTAGCTTTAACCCTTGTGGTGTTATTTGAGAGGGACTTGTTTAACTGCACAAATCAGCTCTCCTGTTGTAGTTACAGCTAAATCAGTTATTTATAGTCGAGATTGTGTTGAAACAAAACTCAGATTAAGGTCTAACTTGAGTAACCGCTAAGCTACAGATGCAGCAGTGCCTCTAGTTAGCTTTAACACCCCCCCTTCCTGTTGATGACATCGGCTGCAAGGTTTCCATAGAAAAAATGCAGATTACTAACTGTTTCTTCTGTGTGTCTTTAAACAGATGAGGGAACTCGATGGCATCCCTCTTATCTTGGACAACTGCAATATCGACAGCAACAACCCCTGTATCCTTATATTAAAGTTTAATACAAGTTTAATATATAAAGTTTGTTTAAAGTTTTATTGTAGCACTCTGAGATCCTATGGAATGAAGAGCATTATAAATAAAATGTACTATTATTATTATTGTTATTAAATGCACGTATTTGTACAAGAACTGGTCTCCTGCTCTGTCAAAAATACAAATTGTACAAATGAAATACTCCAAACTTTCTCCTTGACTAGATGTTTTACCGTGAGTTTCAGACTATTGAGCGCACCTGAATATAAGCCGCACCAGCTAAATTTTGAAAGAAAATAAATTTAGTACATATATACGCCACGCCTGAATAAAAGCCGCAGGTTTTCACATTGTAACATGAGATATTTACACAGAAAGACAGTACACAGAGGGTTTTTTTTCAAACTGTGCCTGAAAATCTGCAATACAGCACCAACACGCCATCAGCACGGCATTTATTCTCTATACCTGCAGGTTTAGAAAATAAACTGCACCAACATGGGCCATCTGCTTTTATTTCCTCTGAAAGTTTTTGTCGTCTTTTTACATCGGCTAAGTTCTTTTGCACCATCGATTCATTAACGCCAGACTTACGGGCAGTGGCTCTTTTTCTTCTTCTTCTTTGATACCAGATGATTCGTCTTTATTTCGTGTATTCTTTAGCGCATAATCTTTCACCACATCTGCCTCACTTTTGCGTTTACAGCTAGAGATTGCTCCCTGGTGGCTGTTAAAAATCTATAAATTAGCCGCACCTTTGTATAAGCCGCAGGGTTCAAAGCGTGGGGAAAAAGTAGCGTCTTAAAGTCCGAAATTTACGGTATATAGATGTTTTTATGTGTTGGTTATGTCATTTTCACCCCAATGGTTTTCCCCTCAGTTGTGACAGACGGCAGACAGATCGTAGCTAATTGCTAACGCCTAAAGTCACTTAAACACTGCCTTTATTGCTAATATTCTTTTATATTTTGATTAAAAAATACAGCTCCCTTAACAGCTGCAACAGTTATCAACCAGTGGGCCATCTTCGCCATCAGAAACCTCCTCGAGAACAACTTGGAGAATCAGAAGGTGGTGGCATCGCTGGAGCAACGAGGAGCGGCCGACTACTCCGCCCTGAGGGAGCTGGGGTTCGAGGTGGAGGAGAGAGATGGAGGTCTGCTGCTCAAAACTGTCAGGAAAGACGCCTGAGAAACATCCAAGTGCAAAGGCAAAGGTCTTTACACAGGTCTACAATTATTCAGAGTGCTTTAAACTTTAGATTCAGGCTGGATTTATAACTCGCGTAGTGTTTGTTGGATATTCTTTTACAAACCCAGACAATTTTGAGCATAAACTTTATCTTGAAGTGCAGGAGCTCAAAATGTGATGTTATAATGATAGTTTCATATGGAAAACAGGGTCAGTTTACTACCGTATTTACCGAAAGAAAAAAACCAAACCAAAAATCCTCAGATGTTGAACCGAAACATTTTAGTTGGGGAAAGTATCCAGACATTTCCCATGTTAATACTTTGTTGTAAAGTCTTTATAACTGACCTGTGTGTTTGAATGATGCCGACACTTATAAACTAAGACCCAGTGATGTTGAATTTGAAGACAAGTTCTCAAAAATTCTCAAAAGTAGGAATCTAGGAGGGTTAATATTTGAAAGAAGACAAGAACTGATAAACTACAAACCAATCCTATGCATTTCAGAATGTTTGTAGAGGCGTAAACAACAGGTACAACATGAGTTTCCACTTTTACCACTTTTTCGGGGTGGCTCTTCCAGTTAAGCGGGAGTTTAGCCACTAAAATATGGTATAAATTAGGTTGATTGGTGTAAAACGTCTCTGTAGTCCCTATAGAACTGACTTACTGTAAAAATTCCCCTGGCAAAATCATACAGGGTGGCCCAAAAGTCACTGACAGTTGAAAAAAGTCCATATCTCTTTTGTTTCTAAATATTTGTCTTTTATTTTTTCAGAGCATTTAGAACGACTCTTCCGACATTAATCTGAGCAAATACAGCACTGAGGAACGAACCCTCATTGTACAGTGGTACTTTGAGTCACATGGGCCCAATTTACAAACCCAGCGGTGTTACCGTCGACATTTTAATACCAGAGATGCCCCGAGTGTAAATGCCATTAAAGGAATAATAAGTGTTTTTCACAGACAGGGGGCAGTATGTGATCTCCACAGACCTGACTAGTCCTGATTTCTTCCTGTGGGTTTATCTTAAAGAAAAGGTGTTTGTGAATAAACCTCAGACAATAAACGACTTAAAACGTAATATCAAGGATCAAATAAGCCCGGAAATGCTTCAAATGTTCTGTAAAGTGTGTTGGATCTGGCTATTCAGTTAATTCAGTCAATTATAACCGTATATATTGCCAAAAATCTCAAAGGTTCAGTTTACCTACTGCTAAAATTTGGTGAGTATAACTTAATAATTATAGGAGCTACTGAAGATTTAAAAGTGTCAGTGACTTTTGGGCCACACTGTACAACCCCAATGACGATGGCGACGCCCACGGCAACGTCCAGAATAAAAATACATTTGCTAATTTGCTGAGAACATTTTTTTACCTTGGCATTTGCGGTTTGATAATTGCAAAAACTCAACCTGCAATTTCGATTTGATTGCGACATATTGTCCAGCTCAAAATTCTTTCCTTCCTGAGCTTCCATATCAATTTTAATCTTGGATCTAGGAAAATTAGCACATAATCCGCTAATGAGACCGCCAGATTTACAAAAGGGAGGTTAAGAAGTTGCGTTTTATCTTGAATTACGCTGGGGAATTAAGGATTCGGTGAACAGCGAGCGAATACTGACTGTTTTTGACCTTAACTAACTTCTTACCACAACAACCCCATGTGATGTAATAGGCCTATCCTTTCTAATTAAACTGAAGTATTTACCAGAAGTATTCGCGCACTTCCAGTTATTTATCACTAGCTTTGAACAAAGTCGAGTAGAACATATTACACACTGAATACATGGCAGCTTAACCCATTATTAAAGGCTATGCAAAATAAACACTGACTCTTAGACTTGGCATATATCACCTCGTATTAAACAGTGGCATAACCAAAAATGTATGTTTAGCTTCTCAACGTGATCCATCTTGCTTTTGGCTACATTATAGGGACATGATTAAAGTTTTCCCGGTAAGCATGTTTACTATATTACAAATGAATAGCCATTAATCTGTGTTATTGGCTCGCGCTACACGCTAACACAGACCGCACCTACTCACTTCACTATTATCAGCTATAGGTTTACAATATGATACATAGACTGTGTAAAGAAGTGGACTGAGTGAGTTTGGCGTCACCCACGGCGTTCAGCCCTCGTCAAATGAAGCTCATCGAGGCTAGAGCGGTTATAGCGGCGAATTTTCAGCCTTGTTACATGTTTGGAATTTTGACTGCCAGTGTCATAGCAACCAGAGAGCCAATCAGGAGAGAGGTTGTTGAAAGTAACTCCCCTTCCCGCCCGTATCGCTGGTTTGGCAGGGAGTGAGCCCTTAGCAACGTTGTCAATCAAACTTGTTGGTAACTCTAAGACAGACATGTCAGACTCAGGCCTGCGGGTCAAAATTGGCCCACGAGATCATATCAAATATATATTAGAGCTGCCCGTCGGCTGCCCGCCAGTGCCACCGCTAATACTACAAATCCCAGAATGCTTTGCAAATGTGTTGGCACCAGCCCCAGCACTTCTGTTGACACTTATTCGCATCTGCATCTTCTCACCTCACTCACATTTAATCCTCCCCTTCTGAAAAACATACAGATGGTATTAAATTTTTTCAATAAATATTTAGTTTGGCCCACGACTTAGTCACAGTTTTTAATTTGGGCCTCGGTGAATTTGAGTTTGACGCCCCTGCTCTAAGGGGACCAACCACAGCGAAAGAAGGCAGCTGATTGGTCCGTTTTTAATGTTCATGTCTTGATTTACAGACACAATTGTGAAATAAAAAACCCAGATCATGTAGAGACGAACATTTAAGACCAAAATGTCGAGTCTGACAGCAGCAGTTACAGAGAGAGACGAGACAGTTTTTCAATAGAAAGTGAATTGGAGCCAGATTTGATGAAGCCGGAAGTACGCTCATGATCACTTCCTGTTTGGAACGCGGCCGCTAGCAGGTTAGCCATGTCCATTTATATAAACAGTCTATGATATTCACCCTTTTTGGTTTAAGGTGTATTATGTAACTTTTTTTGGTTTGGGTGGCACTCTCCCTGTCGTATCCATGGACATGCCATTGCTCTACCAAGAATACCCCATAATATGGCATTAAACATCGATTTAGCAGTTATTTAATTGTGTTTTTATTGCTCAAAAATCCCACAGGCATGAGGTCCTTATCTGTCAATGCCATACTGCGGAACATTCCAGGTAAAACAACAACTAAGATCTGCATGGAGAATAAGCAGGTGACAAAGTTACACAGTGCAGCTTTAAGTCGTAGTTTAGTCGTGATAAAATCTTAGTTTTCTCATTATTTCGTAGTTTTTAGATGAGTAAATCCCATTCTTTTTTTACTTTTACTACAGACTATGCAAAGTAGTGACTAAGCCTCAATTATATCTTGCACCTGCAGAGCCAAAAGTGTGTTTTTTGGTGAATATAATGCTAACGATTGTAATTAAAGACGTTAAACTGAAACTGCTTTATATTGTAGTTGTCTGTGTGATCTTTCAGTCGTCCAGGTTTGATAAAAAATTCAAATCTGGCAACTAGACGGAAAGTTGTAGGAGTGAAGACGTTTGGCTGAGCATCCAAGCCGCGGCTTGGATGCTCAGCCAAACGTCTTCACTCCTACAACTTTGAACGCTTTTTTTAACTTTAAATTGTAGTTTTTCCTTAGTTTTCTTAATACGTGTAACAGAAGTCGCTCGATAGTTAGCAGTTCGATTATTTAAAACCGTTTTACAGCCGCAGAGGACACGAACAGCGGTGATAAAAACAGGATTTTGATGAGAGAGTGAGAGCGTGAATCAGACCAGAAGCATTAGTTTGCAGAATGACACCCCTGGGTGCTGCTCGCGTTGCTGGACAAGCTGAATGGTCTTGACACCCTAACAATGCAGTGCTTTACAGGCTGGCCCGTACCCAGCCCCACCCTGTTTTTTCTGCCTCCGATTTTTAATGACAAAATGTATTGAAACAATCGGCTGGACTCTGCGCTCAATCCGCCCTCTCAGTGTAGGGAGCTTATGTGGTTCCGGTCCCCAGGATTTCAGACGGCTAACAAAACAGCTGTTACTCGCGCTCCACTGGCTGGCTGCAATGCTTTTCAGGCCCACAGGAAAGAGCCTGTGTCTGCTGAATGAGGTGGCCCGTCCCTGGTCTGGGCACCTATAATGTATTAGAGACACATCAGGCAGGGGCCAAACACACGGGTTTCCCATATAAGAGGCCTTGGACAGACTGCGCCGGTGTGAAGCTGAAGTATGCTAATCACAAACTGAAAGAAGTGTGACATTAGTTTGAGGCGAAGGAGCAGGATCGTGTTTAATTTGTAAAAAAAAACAAAAAAAAAAAACAACACTGCTGACCAGGTTTATTTAGTAAACACATTTTACCACATAAAAATGAATAAAGCCAAGTTGCAATCTTAAGACAGCAATAAGTCTTGATCTAAAAGGACATCAGTAAACACAAACTGAACTCCAGTAACTGTTTGGCTTTTCGCAGAATAGTTTAATGTTACTTAATTACAACTGTGAGCACAGTAGTCCTTGGTTTTGTAAACACTGGATAAATTACTTTGTTGGCTATGTAGAAACATACAGTATGGTAAAACATTTACACTGTACAAGTTAAGACTGGCTTACATACAATAACTTATTGTTTCTCTGAAAACGCTGACAATAATAAACACTTGTAAATAATGACTCTTGTTTTAATCTTTAAATGACATAAAGTGCCACGTTCCTCATATAAAAATATACTCTTCAGCTTGTTTTGAACGTTACATAAAGCCTAAATAAACATGAGTGAATACATTAAGGGTTTTGTCCAAAAATAGCTTTGGGCCTTTGATCCTCGTCCCCTTGTGGTCGGGGCAGATGCCTAAACCGCTGGAGCCTTGTGTAAGCACAGGCCCATGTGAAATTCCTCATTTGTGGAATGTCCAATGTATCTGAACGTGATTACACCTCTATGGAGCGCAATGAGGCCTGAACGCTTTTCTCAGAAGTCAAGAGCCCTTCACAAAGCAAACAGTCATAATATTGGGATGGAAAGTGCCATACAAGCTGACCGTCAGATGCTTTAAATAGTATGTGGGTATTTTAGCCCGGGGCCCCTAGTAACAAGGGCCTGGGCCCCAGGGGGACAAATGTCTATGAGGGATCTGAAAAACTGAGAACTATTCATCTTCTCACCTCCCATGTCACTGTTCAAGTGCAAAGGAAGAAGTTTAAAGAAGAAGCTAAAACATGCTCTGGAGCTTCAAAACAAAAAGGCATTTGAGTGTGTTCTTTGAGGCCTGCGGGGCCCGAGCATCTCTGACATAAATACTTTTATTTTCAGTGTCAAACATACAGTGTGAGTTTACAGTTGCCACATGAGCTACAATTTGCTGTTATTGGCAGTCACGAGCATTTCCAGTTCATGCTTCAATATGAACCACCACTTGTCACTTTGTCTCATCTTTCAAAGACGTTTGTCCTCCTTGTTTCGCTTCGGCTCCCAAACATCAAGCCTCGCATCTTTCATTTCATATTTGTCTTTCCTTAAGTATATTCCCAAGGATGCCAAAATGTGCAAAATATAGAATAAATACTTCCAAGTTCTTCACTTCAAATTGAAAGTCCCTGTTTGCTGCCGCTCCCTTATTTGCATGTGAAGACCTCTGATCTTTCGCTGCACGTGTTGCACTTGACGAAGCAGCACCAGTGGAACTTGCAGTTGCATTGCCACACTCGGGTGTACTGGTGGGAGTTGAACCCTCGCCCGCAGCACATGGCGTTGCACCCGTCTGAGCTGGTGGACGTCCCGTTACAGAGCCTGCCCCTCGTGCCCGTGCTCCCCGTGATCTTGTCCTCCTCGCAGTAGTTCGGAGAGCGCTCTAGATACACCAGGTCTGTGTCCGTGGGCTTCTGGTATCCGCGCGCCATTTTGAGACGCAGGAAAGACGGCTGTCGGAGGCGGGACGCTCGTACGGGCTCCACCTGCACCGCCTCGCTGTAGCGTTCTTTCAGCAGGTAGCCGATCTCCCTGAACTTGGGCAGAGTGATCCAGCAGGTCTTTGTGGTACAGGAGCCAGACACGCCATGACACTTACACTCCAGCTTCATGCGCTCCTCCAAGATCTGAACACAGAAGAAGAAAGAGCTCAGATTAGACATGGGACGATACTGAAATTTGAGTCTCATGGCCAAAATAATTGCTATTCTATCTTGATAACGATTCAAGTTGTTATGAATATGAATAATTAAAATTTTAACTGAGAATATTATGGATGAGCAGGGCCGTCGACTGAAATTTGGGGATCCGGGGCAATAAGTCTCACATCGTCCCCCCGTAATACAAATTAATAGAAACAGGGTTCGATTCTGGGCCCCCTAAGACTCCGGGGCCCTGGAAAACAGACCCCTTTGTCCCCCCTGTCGTTTTTTTCCAGGTGATATAATGGTGATTATCTTTGCGATTATTACGATTATATAAAATGTCCCACGAACGATTATTGTCGCCTTTTTTATCATGATAAACGAAATTATTGTGTGTTATCCCATCCCTAGTTCAGATACAGTTTAAGAGAGGCACTGGAGTGTTTCAAAATTAAACTTTAAACTGTGTAGTTGTAGTTTTTGGGCGCTCAGTATTTATCATTTGTACTTTTTCTTTGCACAACTGGGACTTTTTTGGTTATTTTTTGGCTGTATGATCAGATTTAAGCCATAAAAGGTCAAATAAATAACTTGTATGACTCATTACAGATGCAAACTAATGACTTAAGTGTTTCCTTCTGCTGTTTATTTATTTCAGCTCATGATGGTTTAACAATATTGTAGATTTAGAATAGTTTCTGTGGCTTAAATCTGCTCTTGGGTTTTTAAATCCGTGGCGTAAATGAGTTTCAATATTATCATTTGTCGTCCAGCAAAATATCAAGCTTCAAAACGTGTTATGGTGACTGGTTTACTCATTGGTAAAAAGAAAATGGACCATGTTTTAACAGTCTAATATATATGTTAACTAGTTACTTTCACCATTTAATTATATAAGCTAGAGTAGCACCACTGATGGTCTGTGAGAGGCATTAATGTAAAAACAAAATAACAGAACATGTTTTAAATAGGGCACTATGGCAAAACATTAATACAGTGGTGCCTCGTGAAGTATCAGATTTATTTTTTACAATTATTCTCTATGTTTCTTGGCTGTAAAACTCCTCACCACACACTTTATACACTTTTCTCACACAGGCATTAACATTTTCTCACATTTCTCTCTTGTTTAAACACAAAGTTCAAACCTTCGTCGGTGCCTTTGTCGGTGCAGAACGTTTCATCGACATTGTGGGTTTTGTCGGGGAGAAAACTTGCAAACATACAGCACTTCAGAGTCACACTGATCCAACATTTATGTAATTTGTCTGACACATTCTGTACTGTACTGGAGGAGACACGGAGGAGACTGATGGACAATGGTCTACAGTCCCTCAGCCAATCAGGACGCAGAACACAATGGTCTACAGTCCCTCAGCCAATCAGGACGCAGAACACAATGGTCTACAGCCCCTCAGCCAATCAGGACGCAGAACACAATGGTCTACAGTCCCTCAGCCAATCAGGACGCAGAACACAATGGTCTACAGTCCCTCAGCCAATCAGGACGCAGAACACAATGGTCTACAGTCCCTCAGCCAATCAGGATGCAGAACACAATGGTCTACAGTCCTTCAGCCAATCAGGACGCAGAACACAATGCACGTTCATACGCTGTAAAATCATGATATAGTGAGGGACGACTGTACCACAATTTCGATTTGATCCGATTCATAGACTTTGTGTTTTTCGGGTAATTAAAGTCAACTTCTTCTGATATTCACATGTCACTGATTGGTTAAATCCAGCTGTCACTCATGGGAGCTTTACAGATTCCAGCCAATAGGAAGACTGCGAGTGGGAAAAGCCCTTTGTGTTTGAGCAGCGGCATTAAATAGAGAAATAGTGACCATCACCATGACGATATGACCAAAATAGCAGATCGTCACAGGGATGAGCTCATAATTTGATTTAATGGTTTGTAATGAACTGGCTCTATTGACTCGATCCTGGTGAGAGTCATAATCCAGCCCTGACGAGAACATCACACATAACACTGACCTGTGCATTTCTGCAGCTGTTTATGTATCAAGTTACTCTGCGGTTTGAACCTCATATTTAACATAAAATACAGTTTTCCCTTTAAGTTTCTCCCCTCACTCTCTCACTGCAGTGTCTTAAATTGCTCTTGTCAAACATGTTATTCTTCATATGTAGGAATTGTTCTGATTTGTTTATTTCGCACATTAGTTATATCCACAGATGCATTGTAGCCAGAATGGAAACAACACATTTTTGGAGTGAAGTTTGACTTTGTCAGTGACGGACTGCGAGCCCAGAAACGCTGACAGGACTTTACTGTATTTCCCATCCAGCCGTTCTGCTCAGTGATGGTCCTGTGGTGGTTTAGAAGTTTGAGCCATTATCTGCACAGCTCCCCCCTGGGCTCATTGTTCTGTACTAGTGACACTTTCCCTCATGCTCTCCATCTCATGTTCTCACCACATGTTCTCCATCTCATGTTCTCCATCTCATGTTCTCACCACATGTTCTCCATCACATGTTCTCCATCACATGTTCTCCATCTCATGTTCACACCACATGTTCTCCATCACATGTTCTCCATCTCATGTTCTCACCACATGTTCTCACCACATGTTCTCCATCACATGTTCTCCATCTCATGTTCTCACCACATGTTCTCCACCTCACGTTCTCCACCACATGTTCTCCATCACATGTTCTCCATCTCATGTTCTCACCACATATTCTCCACCACATGTTCTCCATCTCATGTTCTCACCACATGTTCTCCATCTCATGTTCTCCATCTCATGTTCTCACCACATGTTCTCCATCACATGTTCTCACCACATGTTCTCCATCACATGTTCTCACCACATGTTCTCCACCTCATGTTCTCCATCTTATGTTCTCCACCACATGTTCTCCATCTCATGCTCTCCATCCCATGTTTTCCATCACATGTTCTCAATCTCATATTCTCCATGTTTTCTATCTCTCACATCTCATGTTCTCCATTGTATGTTCTCCATCTCATGTTCTCCATCTCATGTTCTCACCACATGTTCTCCATCACATGTTCTCACCACATGTTCTCCATCACATGTTCTCACCACATGTTCTCCACCTCATGTTCTCCATCTTATGTTCTCCACCACATGTTCTCCATCTCATGCTCTCCATCCATGTTTTCCATCACATGTTCTCAATCTCATATTCTCCATGTTTTCTATCTCTCACATCTCATGTTCTCCATTGTATGTTCTCCATCTCATGTTTTCCACCACACATTCTCCATCTCTTGTTCTTCAGCAGATGTTCTCATGTTCTCCATCTTATTCCTCCACCACACATTCTCATCACATGTTCTCCATCACACGTTCTCCATCTCATGTTCTCCATCACACGCTCTCCATCACATGTTCTCCATCACACGTTCTCCATCTCATGTTTTCCATCACATGTTCTCCATCACACGTTCTCCACCACACGTTCTCCATCACATTCATACTGTACCTTTCTTCCCGCCTCGTTGTTGTGCAGGTTCATGAGTCTTCTTGCGTTCTTCTTGATTTCTCGAGCGTCCACAAACCTCCTGGAGAACTCCACTCCGTACTTCACGTCGGCGGAGCAGCCTCCCCACTTCCAGCCCTCCTCCTGGTCGTGGTATCCCTGTTTGTCCCGGTCACAGCCGCACTGGCTCAGGTTGCCCTGGCTACAAGCGGCGGTCACGGCGTGGGCCACTCCAGCCGCGGTGATGGCGTAGGTGAAGGCCGCCTCCCGACTGCCTGGACACAACAACATGAACTATCATCAGAAAAACGGTTTTGGTTTTTGTTTTATTCCAAAGTTAGTGCGAGTAACAGAGTCTGAGGCAGCGTATCCCTCACTCCACTGTTCAGTTACAGGATAGACATGGGACGATACTGAAATTTGTCCAGAATAATCGCGATTAACGATTATATCTCGATAATTATTGTTGCTGACAGTTTAAAAATGTTCCAGGTTTCCATATTTAAACAACTGTTGAAGTGAAAACAGCAATGATCTGTAGGAGACCATCAGGGAGAAGTCAGGTTTTCTGCACATTCTGGAGACACAATGGCGTTTATCTTTGTTGGCGATTATATAAAAAGTGCCACAAACGATTATTTTTCATGATAAACGATATTATTTTTTATCGTCCCATCCCTATTACAGGACGAGCACAGAAACACACATAAATATAAGAACTTTTAGATGTTTGCTCCCTGTTTTCCACTCATATAATATACGTATGTAACACTAGTATTACATGATAACACGAGTCAAAAGAGCCACAAAAAGAGCCTCTTTTTAAAGCCTCCAGTTTGTACTTTACTCTCAATCGTCCAAGTCCGATCCATAAAAAAAGCCAAAAGTAAAAACTGTCACTGGACAAAAAATAGTAGGAGTGAAGACGTTTGGCTGCTCATCCAACCCGCTTCTTCAGTTACTCCTACAACTTTTCGTCCAGTTGACAGATTTTACTTTCAGCTTTTACCACTTGGATCTGGATTTTGTATTTGACAGTATTTGTAGCACAAGCAAAGAGTATTTAAATTTGTTTTATATTTGTTACTATTGGTCTGAGCAAATCCCATGCATGAAATCAGAAAAAAATCATGATTTTGTAGAGTGAATATTACACATAAAATGGACCAGAATGCAGGAAACTACATCTAACTTACTGAAAACCCTCAGACCCCCTAAAAACCCTTCAACTCCACAAAACCCGCAGAAATACAACATGTTACATATTCTTTATAATGTGTTAATAGCTGCAAACAGTTGACTCACTTCTTTTAAATTCATTTCACTTTGTCTCGTTACTCGTAAAAAAACATGTGGCTCTTTCTGGCTTTCATCTGGTTTGAAATGGGCCACATATCTCTGGTTTATAACATATGTAGATCATAATTCTGCATTTAGTTCATTGTAAACAGAAATGCTGGTTTAAAACGTCTGAATGTCTTTGTTACACCCACAAATACAAGTCTGAGTGCGCCAATTATGAAGCAACACCAAATAAAACCTCATACTGCGAGGCTTTTATGTAATATTTCCCCTTGAATATAATGTTCAGTAGTAGTTGAGTCCATTTTAGAGTCAGTTTTGTCGTTTATACCCAGGTCTACAGGAGGCAATAGCGTACACCGCCCTCATTTTAAGGTGTTTGCTCATTTGAGGCGAGTAAAATAACCGCACTTACAAACGACTATTGCCTTTGGACCGCTTTGAAACTCGGATGCTCCCTCGGTCGGTTTGGTTTGGACACCAAGCGGTTTTAAATGTCTCCTCTTCCCCCCATAGTTTCCTTCTCCGTCAAGCAGAAAGCCTAAAAGTCAGCGCTTCTAAAAGGTCAAGTATGTATAGCGTGTATCTTAAAACGAGCGAACCCCCCTCCTCTGCTTGGACAACGCCAGTCTTTTCTCTATTACGGCATGCTGTCTTTATTCTTTTGCACTGGCTCGGCTCCAGTCTGACAAACTGACATGGAAAACCTATTGGGCTTGTGGTTCTCTTGGTCCATAATTCATAACAAACTCTCCACTCCTCTCTCATCAGGCGCAATCCGTGACCCATTCCATTATGTTGTACAGGCTGCATTTGGGGCTATTGGGCCTTTGCTACAGCCAAGCAGCCATCTCCTGACACTATGATTTGTTTTGATTGTTGGGGCTGTGCACGCAGGCTTTCATTGTTGCCATCCAGCTGCTGTAGCTGACTTCAATTAGTGGTTAACATGAGGATCTCTGGCCTTTTTCTTCTCCTAATAACTTCACGGGCCTAGCAGGTCAATCGCAGTGAGACCGTTTGCCACACAGAGGTTGGTTCACGTTAAAGCAAGACAGAAGTATTGCAAACCGCAACGGCCCCAACTGCCATTTTGAATATTCAAAGTCTAAACAAGTTGTGACTCCAAGTTATTTTTCTCAAGTTATTCTGAATTTTGAAATACTTAAACTGCCCACGCGGTGCAAACTCGGTCGAGGAAAGGCTAGACGCCGCATCGACAGCCATGATTAATAAAAGTATTTTAGTCTCGCTGCAAAGTAGATGCGTTATACAAAATCGATTTAATGAGATTTTAACTTTTGTTGTAGATTTGAACCATTTCCTCATCATAAAAATCATGCTCGAATTTGTATTTTGATTCGTTCTTTCTGTATCTTTTTTTATTCAGAGGAACCCAATGAGAGAGCTCTGTTTCATGGGCGCCCTGTTTGAAATACTAAAGAAACAAGTATACAAGTCCATATAACACATTAAAACAGGCTTGAGTTCTCTGAAAACCCCCGTTTCACCTACCCCCTTTCCCCGCCCACTGCTCTGGACTCAATCATTTACCAGTTGTTTGAATAATTGCCACAACAATCACATTTTTATACAGCGTTTTTCCACCTCAAATCGCTTTACATCAAGAAACCACTCACACATTGACACATCAGTGCACACAGACACTGGGGCGAGGTGGGTGAAGTGTGTTGCCCAAGGACACGACGACATGTGCATTATTGGGAGCTGGAATCGCACCGGCAACCTGTGAGTCAGTGGATCTCAGACTCAAGCTCATACATGTGACAATAAAAAACACCTCAATTAAATCCACATCTCACTACGATAGAGTCAATAAACCATATTTTTAAACCACAACAAGATGTAAAACCGGATCTATGCACGTTTAGTTTAATATTAAAAACTCAACAAATGTGTACTGCGTCTTTAAAAATGTATTTGAACTCATTTTATACCACGCTCAGTGAGAAATCCAAAGACATAACAGACAAGTAGTTCCGGCAGCAGTTAAATCACATTCTCTGTATCACTGCTCTGGGGCCATCGCCATGACGTCACCATAGCAACGGGTAAACAGATGTAGGGACTAGCTTCATTTAGAAACACATTAATGAAGGATAATGGATATTTCTGTCACTTCTGTCACGAGACGAACAGGCTTTTCAGATTCACAGGTGAGACGTAACAGCGCATTAAACCGCTCTGCGAAATGGACGTAGCTAACCTGCTAGCCGCCGCCACGTTCCAAGTAGGAATTGAGCATGGGTGCGCTTCCGGCTCCATTTACTCTGGCTCCAAATCACTTTACATTGAAAAACTGTGTCTCCTCTCTCTGTAACTGCTGCTGTCAGACTCGTCATTTTGGTCTTAAATGTTCGTATTAACCCTCTACATGATCCTGGGGTTTTTATTTCACTATTGTGTCTGTAAATCAAACATATGAACATTAATAACAGACAAATCAGGCGCCTTCTTTCCCAGAGGTCACTCCCGCTAGCGTTAGCAACTGGTTTGACTGACAGCGTTGCTAAACCAGCGGTGTGGGCGGGAAGGGGCGTTACCTTCAACAGCCTCTCTCCTGATTGGCTCTTTGGTTGCTATGATACTCTTATTGGAATTTTTAATATTCAACTCGGCTCCAAATTCGTCGCTGTAACTGCTCTACCCTCGATGAGCTTCATGTGGGTGACGTCACACTCACTCAGTCTGTGGTCGAGCGTTTAAACGTCATATCACGCCGCTCCTCGTTGTTTAATTCACATTCTATTTCTTGCCTGTTTGCGTAACTTTGTATTTGAAAATTTCAGTTTCACCTACCCCCTACACTCACCGAACACACTTTCCAGACTCGCAGGTGAGGCGTGTAACCTTGTCGCCTCGGTAACGGCTCAGCGTCGCGCATTTAAACAGCGTAACACTCCGCTCCTCGCTGTTTAATCCACATTCTGTTTACTCCACGTTTTTAATTGAGTCAGCAAATGGCCAACACACTTATTCCAGTGGTTTTCTTTGAGTTCATTTACATGTCACTGGAGAATAGAGATATTTCCCTTTGACAATAGAAATAAAAGCACACAGTCGGTCTGCTTGTCTCCGCTGAGGAAGAACGTGATTGGTTCCAGAGCTGTGAGATTAAAGACGAATCCAATGCCATAGAAAAACCATAACAAAAACCATAACAAAACATTTTCAACTCAGATGTAATTTATGTAAGTGGTTCCTCAATGAGCTTCTGAGAAAGAGGCAGGCTCGCGCTCTTTGTTCGAGACTTGAAGCTGCATTTTCTCCAGGCTTTCTTCATAATCCTGCAGCGCAATGTTATGACAACAAAAGGAACTGTCTGCACACAGCTCCAACGGCTTTATTAGCTGCACAATCTGCATGTGGAGAAGTGTGGACCAGCCGTGGCAGAAGTACTCACTTTTGTTACTTAAGTAGATTTTTTCATGTGATATTTTTACTTGAGTGTGTTCTTTTTGCTGAAGTGTCTGTAGTACCCATTTAAAAGAGTAAAAAGTAAGTGTTTCACGCAGATTTTGAGGTCTAACAAAGCTTCAAATGTAGTAAATTTGATAGATTTAAGCTAAAACAACACTTTTTTTTTCTATGCGTTTGCTTTTATTTGTATATTTTTACTTTTTTAAAAATTATAAACACGTTCAAAATAAACCTTCGGCCTTTCAGCGGGTCTCAGACAATAATGAAAAATACTTTTACTTTTCAGCCGTGTTAAAAAAAAAAAACATAGCGGAGTAGAAAGTAAAAATACTGCTAAAAGTAAACAGTACTTAAGTGTAGTACTTTAATACTTCGTTACGTTCCACCACTGCGTCATACAACTGCATCTGTGTTACATAAAAACACGATACTAGTAAGTTTTTTAGTTTTTACACCTGAATTATATCTGTGTTTTTGATTCTCATAAATTTCATTAGTTCTGATTTGCAACTTTTACACAAAACTGTTACTGTATAGAGTAGATTTCTGGAGTAATTGTACTTTTTTGAGTGAATTTTAAACGTTCACTTGTACTTTTGTATATTTATAGACATGTAATTGTATTTAGTGACATGTAAAATCATAGAGTTACTGAAAAGTCATAGTACAGCCCCAGCCCCAGTCGTCCCAGTGCGTTTTGTCTCACGTCTCTGTCCTGGTACAAACTCAACATCACTGCACCTGATCGTCCTGAGCCCAAAGAATCTGAATACTGCAGTTTAAAAGTAGTCTACGTATTTTTTTATGTTTAAAATGAAAGATCTAAAATGCCACACACATAGACCACATGAAAACTGAGACTAAACCAGGACCAAACCAAGTCTAAATCACGGACTAAACTGAAACTCAAGCAGGACTTAATAATGACAAGAGTAACTAAAAAGTAACGAGTACTTTGAGTATTTTTTATGCACTTTTACTGTACAAATGTTTAGCAGTATTTGTATTTGAGTTTATATTTAACCATGTGGTGCTTTTCTCCACACAGACTCAGAGTTTTACTACTGTCCCTTAGTGCAGTTATGATCACTTAACACTGGTTTTGTTATGAACACTTCAACCTTTTTTTTGTCTTAACACTTAACACTTAACACTGTTATTAAGTTTTTGCAATTAACACCGAAGTTTCAATAACAAAAACAATGTTAACACTGTTTTTGTTTTAGACACTTAACAGGTTTTTGTTATTAACACTGGTTTTGTGATTAACATTTAAAGACAAAAAAGCATTAAGTATTAATGACAAAAAGCATTAACACGTTTTTTGTCATTAACACCTAGCAGTGTTTGTTATTAACACTGAACATTTTCTGTCATTAACACTTAACACTATTTTTGTCATTAACACAGCACTGTTTTTGTCATTAACACTGTTTTTGTTATTAACACAGTTTTTGCTTTTTACACTTAACACAGTTTTTGTCATTAACACTGTTTTGTCACGGTTCTAAGACTGACCTACTCTGAGCTCTTGTCCGAACACCGTCTTCTCGCCCAGAGCGGAGCAGTTCCAGCGTCCGTATCTGAACTGATACTGACACTCGTCGATGCCGAGCTGGGCCCCCTCCCCGATCACGATGATGGCGTCCGGGCGGCTCTGGCACAGCGCCCTCTGTCGCGGGGCCAGTCCTGGGATCTTATTACAGATGATGTTTGCCCCCAAAGCCACCACTGAGGACAGCGCCCTGCGGACAGAACAAACGCACTGCTGTCAAAACATGGCCCACGTTTGGGCCGGGGCCCACTGTTTGAGAAACAGTAAAACTACAAACATTTTGGGTAAAACTTTACAACGAAACGAAGAACGACTGAGTTTGAGTAACGAGTGTTTACCGAGCCTCACTCCTAACCTGAACATTTAAGTACACAGTTAAAAACCCTGAACTCTTCTTAATACACAATTAGTTCATTATGAATTAGGTGTTTGTTCATGCTTTATTAAGGATAATTAAGGTGTAGTTACTATGAAGTTGCACAACGAAACAAGAACGATTGAGTTTGAGTAACGAGTGTTTACCGAGCCTCACTCCTCACCCTGAACATTTAAGTACAAAGTTAAAAACCCTGAACTCTTCTTAATTCACAGTTATTTCATTATAATTTAAGTCTTTGTTCATGCTTTATTAAGGCTAATTAAGGTGGAGTTGCACAATGAAGCGTGAGAACTATTGACTTTGAATTACGAGTGTTTACCGAGCCTCACTCCTCACCCTGAACATTTAAGTTCAAAGTTAAAAACTCTGAATCCTTCGTAATACACAATTAATTCATAAGAGTTAGGTCTTGATTCATGCTTTATTAAGGATAATTAAGGTGTAATTACTATGAAGTTGCACAACGAAACATAAGAACGATTGAGTTTGAGTAACGAGCGTTTACCGATCCTCACTCCTCACCCTGAACATTTAAGTACAAAGTTAAAAACCCTGAATTCTTCTTAATTCACAGTTTGTTCATTATGAATTAGGTGTTTGTTCATGCTTAATTAAGGTGTAGTTACTATGAAGTGGCACTACAGGAGCATAAGTTCTACTGGGCGTCCGTAAAGTTGTAAAATTTATTACAAATGCGATTGATAGGATATATTTAAGTATTTCAGACACAAATATTATGCGGTACATTGTTGAAAAAAAGAATAAGATGCAAAAATATATAAGTACAAAGACACTAAATGAGTCCATAAGGTTCATTAAAGAGCGCGGAGTCTCAGAGCAGCGTATTAATCAGATTTGTTGCGTTCTCAGTGGTTATAAAAGTTTTTAATCACTTTGCTGTTCCGTATGTCAGACGTCCTGGTCATTACAGAGGCGTCGTTTTGAGTGAAGCCCTAAGAAATGTCTCCTCCTCAAGAGCTCGGTTTATCGAGGCAAAATGGGATCCGCAGGCGAACCGAAACTACAGCAAAGTGTGGTAAAAAAGTACGGCAAAAGAAGAAATGGAGACAGGGACAGTGGGCCACCAAGAACATCAGACGAGGCGAGAAATGAGGTAAAAAGAAATGACGAGAAATGAGGTAAAAAACACAAAAAAAACTTTGGTGAGTGTGAGGAATATATCTGATCAGCTGCCTTTGTTAAAATTTAAACTTATAGAGAAACTTTAAGGACACCAAATAGTATTTTTATGAAGAAAACTGTTATTTCAGCCTTAGAACACTTCATTAAACACCACATTTATGACACAATAGTATTATTTAGCAGCAGAAAGCAGGTTTGGATTTGTACGACACATTTGCGGTTCTTGAGTACGTTTTGCTCCACATAATCCAAGCTGTTTGAAATGCTTCGTTACATGCCCATTTCCAAAAACCGTGGCACATTTATTTTAAAACCTCTAACACCAATCTTCTGTTTACCCACATCTCGGACCACAATTTGAGAATCGGTGCCATCGTACAAATACTAGTAACCAAATGAGCGTAAGTGACCTAATGAGTGAAGTAACTGTGGCAACATTTACACAGACATCACAAGCAATTACGCACAGGACTTCAAGACAGAACGCAAAGGTCTTTTATGAAAATTTAAGTCAATATATTACTGTCAGCTTTTCCTGTTACAATGAGCCAGAAGCAGGGCAGTTCTCAGATTGAGGACATGTCTTTCTTGTAATGCCATAGGCGCTCATTACATAGGCCTGTGCGCATGAAATAGTCCAAATTCACCCTTTTCCATATGGCCCATTCCATTACTCCAGCTATTATAGTCTAACGAGGTGCGCCTTTGACAGAGTGCTACAGCGTAACGCGTAAATCCATCAGAGCAGGTTATCTCATCAGCTTTACAACAATGAAATCATTTTGACAATTTAATATCGGATTCGGTCACTCTCTCCGATCACTTTTTATAGGTCTAATAGTGCGCTTATGAGTAAAGACACACAGTATTACAATAGGGAAACGTGGGAAAGCCCGGAGCACGTGTTGGAGCCTTATTCCGTCGTGAAATGCACAGCTAATAAAGTCGTTTTATAGTCACGGAACTGAAGCGCGTGTGAGCTCCGGGTTTTGGACAATAGACCCAATCAGGAGTCAGGAGCAGAGACATGGCAATTACGCTTTACTCTGACATTACTCTGATGAGGCACAGCGCAGAATCAGCGTGTTTCCCCAAAGTTGTTTTTCGTTTTTACTTATTTTTACGGAGATGGTAAAAGAACGTGTCAAATCTGTCAACTGGACTAAAAGTTGTAGGAGTGGAGAGGTTTGGCTGCGCATCCAAGTGCTTCAGTTCTGGTTAGATTACTGCTGGACACTGCCTTAGATCTGGCTGAAGGGTTGTTTATGGAGATGGCATTACGCACGGTTTACGCACGCTTTACGCACCTGCAACTTCTGAACCAATGTAATTACACTGCCTTATATCTGTCTGAAAGGTTGTTTATGGAGATAGCTTTACGCACACTTTACGCACCTACAACTTTTGAACCACTGCCTTATGTCTGTCTGAAGTATCGTTTATGGAGATGGCATTACGCACACTTTACGCACACTTTACGCACACTTTACGCACACTTTACGCACACTTTACGCACCTGCAACTGAACCAATGTAATCAGACGTGTAAAAGCTCTTTTTGTGCCACAGGTGTGAGAGACAAACCACCGCACAGAATTCACAGTGATACATTGCATAAAGTGAGACGTACAGGTAGCTACCGCTGGTGAGGATGAGGAAGATCTGTGGGTAGTAGACGGACAGCAGCGCACTGCGAGACGAGATGATGAGCATGGTTGCGCATTGAATAAGTTGGATTTCTCTCTCGTTGTTTAAAAAAAAAATGCGACAAAGGGAAACTTCTCAAAAATGTTAGATCCTTATACGGAGAGAAAGTTTTCCACTCGGAGGTGATGGGATGAGCTAAAGCAGCGCTGCGCCTCCCCTGTCTGCGCTGTCCATGTGCCGGACACCACAGGCTGCTGCATCCCTCAGGCCAAAGCGCGTCTGTCACCTGGATGCGCAGAGCAGGGCTGGACCAGACAGAGGGGTGGGCGCGTGGAGAGGAGGAGGAGAGGAGGTGGGGGCGCTGGTCTGGTGGTCAGAGGCAGAGGCGTCCCGTTCACATCTCCAGAAGAGACAGACACTGCGCGTTTGAGTTTCCCCACGTCCATCACCATAAAACACCCTCAAGTCTCTTGTTCTGTTCCTCCTTGACTTTTGACATGTTCATTTCCTGCTTGTCCCATGTTCTGTGGATTTTTATTCCTCTGAACTCAACCAGAACATGTCATTCATTCATCCGACGGACTGTGAGGTCGGTTGTCCAACAGTGCGTCCCCTAGTGGTGCGTAAGGGAACATGCCACAGCTGGCACGTGTATTTTTATCTCCCTGTCCTCTGCTTTTAATCCTGTTTCATCCTTTATTTCATATGTTGAGAATATGGCAGATTTTGTTGTTATTGTTATTGATTTAATAATGTAAATTTGGTTTGGACAGAGAATATCTTAAGGATCTTACATCGTTAAAGCTGTTAACAGTAAAAAAAAAAAACATTCAAAGTCTTACCCGTTTGGCCACCAGCTCCAAACTGTAATACGTTTTTTTAAGGAAGAAGCAGGAGAAACATTTTGGAGCCTGGAGTCAGAGCGAGGCCGTCTCACTGTGACCTTTTGGGGACACATACCAACACACAGAGATAAACCCAATAAATGTGTCCCAAAGGGAAATATCAATCACGAGAACAAAGAGGGAGCTGGAGTTGGGCGGCACCTTTTCATGTGGGATCCTCAGAGCTGCCAGCAAAGCATTCTGGGAGTTAGAAGTGAACTCAAGGGGTAACGTTTAGTGCTGACCTGAATAATCGAAAATAATCACAAATACTGTTGCATCTGGACGTGTTTGACTGCTCATAATCTTCAAGTTCTCCCAGTACAGTGACAGGACCAGGCCGAGTTACTGGTCAGATCTGTGGAGAGTCTGTCAGTCAGTCTGTCCCAGGGCAGCTGTCGCTATTATAGTATCTTTCCACCTCTGAGTATGGAGTGAATGAAAACCGCGCAGTGCTTTTTCAGCTGTAAAAAACACATGTAATTTAATATATGCAAATGAGATAAGTTTAATGCCATACTGCGGAATATTTCAGTCAAAGCAGAAGCATCCATGTACGCAAGCATTGGGTAAGAAGTGAAATAGTGCACCTGTCATTATTTCATGTTGATCTAAAACAAATACTTTAGATTTTGAGATGATCCGTTTAAAATACAAAAGGTTCAGTAGCAGGAGGGACTGTGTCTCTGTCCTGGGAACACCTCGGGGTCCCACCGGAGGAGCTGGAGGACGTGTCTGGGGTGAGGGAAGTCTGGGAGTCTCTGCTTAGACTGCTGCCCCCGTGACCTGGCTCCAGATAAGCGAAGAAAATGGATGGATGTAACTTTTCTGGCGCTCGTCTCCATGGAGATACTATTGTTTGCCTGTAGTGTGTAAATATCTGTTTTAGTTCTCAAAATATACCTTGGAAAACATGTATTCTGTACTGTGAGCGGGGCGCCTCACCACAGATCTGACCTATAACTTGACCTGGTGTCGTTCTCTTGGCGACAGATCAAATTGATGCCGTTTACCGTGGAACATTCCAGTCAAAGCGAGAACGTCTCCATGGAGATAAGCAGGTGACGGACCCTCCTCCAGAACAAACTGCAGCTTTAACAGAATCGGCTTCAGTGGAAAAAATGACGTGGTGTTTTTTAGGTCAGTGTTTCAGTTTGATTTGAAACGAGACAGTGTGGAATCTCTGGCGCTCGGTCAGCAGGGTCCAGTCCAGTCCGTGTGTAGGCCGTTCCCCTCTCTCTGCTTCTCTTCCTCCTCTTTTTCTTCCCTCTCTCCCCTCGTCTTTCTGTCCAAATAAGCCTCCTGACCACAACGCCAGCGCAGCACTTAGGCTCTCACTGCTCTCACTGTCCTGGCTCCCTGCACCTCCACTGATCTGTTTCTTTTCATATCTCTGCACCGAAGATGAGGCGAAGCAGAGAGACGAGAGTCAAAGGAAACATCCAGGGCGTCTGATGTGATTCTTCTGACACAAAGCGTTTCGGGTGTCAAATACACTTGTCACAGATTTGATTGAGTAACATTTGATAAAGTGGAGTCCTCACTGTAGATGAGGGACACAGAGTTTAATGTTTCAGGACGGGCCACGTTCAAACCCAGACGCTGTGTGTGTGGACTCCACCAGGGGACAGGCTTGTGGAGGAAATGTGGAAACTGAAGTCAGAAGCGGAGCAGGGCCGGGTCAGGACTCGGATGGGAGACGTCTCAGAACGACGAGGTGGCAAAAATGTTATTGTGTCCTTAAGCAAGACACTTCACCCACATCTCTGTTATGAATGTGGTGTGAGGGGTGGTGGTCGGAGGGGCCGATGGTGCAGACTGGCAGCCTCACTTCCAGGGCAGCTGTGGCTAAATTTCGTGTAAAATTTGAGCGTCTGGAAAAGCTCTGAATAAGACTAATGTTTTATAATAATGTTGAAAATTATGGATGGTCCATGTGAGGAAACAATCTACAGATTTGATCCATTGCAATTTAAATAAAAACTGCCTTTTATATTAATTTCCTGCACATAAACAGTAAAGACTTTTAATCTTTGCCATTAAAGTGTTTGCTCTGCTCCAAACCACATGTTTTTCCCGACAGAGGACGGGCTGTGGACGTCTCCACTGAAAAGACCCGTAAATCACTGACCATTAGAAGAGGCTGATTCTCAGTATTGATTAAAATGTGTTTAGCTGCAGAGTCGTGTTGAAAAGCAGCAGTTTTACCAGTGACAAAAGAACAAAGTCTTACACAACATCTGATAATAAGAAGAATGCCTCTGCTTTATACAGCGACTTTTTGGACTCTCAAAGACACTTTCAGCTTGTTTCATTCACTCCACACTCTGTGATAAGGTTCTACTGTAGCCACAGCTGCCCTGGGCCAGACGGACAGAAGCGAGGCTGCCGATCTGCACCATCAGCCCGTCTGAACCAGCGCTCACAGACTCCACTTTCACACGAGGTAATGTGTGTGTGAAGTGTCTCGCTCAAAGACACAACAACAGTTTTTTCCACTGCCGTCTCTGTGCCAGCGTCTCCCATCCAAGGACTGACCAGGCCCGACTCGTCTTAACTTCTGAAATCTGACGAGATCAGACGAGATCAGACGAGATCAGACGAGATCAGGCGAGATCAGACGAGATCAGGCGAGATCAGGCGAGATCAGACGAGATCAGACGAGATCAGACGAGATCAGACGAGATCAGACGAGATCTGACGAGATCAGACGAGATCAGGCGAGATCAGACGAGATCAGACGAGATCGAGATCACGAGATCTGATCTGAGATCTGACGAGATCAGACGAGATCAGACGAGATCAGACTGTGACGAGCCGTGTGGTCAGAACATAACTTCTGTTTGACAAAGAACCAGAAAGAAATGACAATAACTTGTGGATTCAAAATGACAAATTTACTGCAGTTCATTTTTATTTAAAATGTCGTTTTACAAGATTGACTCCACGAAGATGCCACTGTGCTGCCTGGAATGTTCCACAGTGTGGCATTACATTTATGTATCTCCATGGAGAGCAAAGTTACTGGTCAGATCTGTGGAGAGTGAGCCCGATCTCACTAATGTCTGCATGTATTTTGAGTGATGACACTGGTTTAATATATAATTACTGTGTTGTGTGTGAAACAGAGAGTCCTGGACACACCTCGTCCTGGACACACCTCGTCCTGGACACACCTCGTCCCGGACACACCTCGTCCTGGACACACCTCGTCCTGGACACACCTCGTCCTGGACACACCTCGTCCTGGACATACCTCGTCCTGGACACACCTCGTCCTGGACATACCTCGTCCTGGACACACCTCGTCCTGGACATACTTAGTCCTGGACACACCTCGTCCTGGACACACCTCGTCCTGGACACACCTCGTCCTGGACATACCTCGTCCTGGACACACCTCGTCCTGGACATACTTAGTCCTGGACACACCTCGTCCTGGACACACCTCGTCCCGGACACACCTCGTCCCGGACACACCTCGTCCTGGACATACCTCGTCCTGGACACACCTCGTCCTGGACACACCTCGTCCTGACATACTTAGTCCTGGACACACCTCGTCCTGGACACACACTCGTCCCGGACACACCTCGTCCCGGACACACCTCGTCCCGGACATACCTCGTCCTGGACACACCTCGTCCTGGACACACCTCGTCCTGGACACACCTCGTCCTGGACATACTTAGTCCTGGACACACCTCGTCCCGGACACACCTCGTCCCGGACACACCTCGTCCCGGACACACCTCGTCCCGGACACACCTCGTCCTGGACATACCTCGTCCTGGACACACCTCGTCCTGGACACACCTCGTCCTGGACATACTTAGTCCTGGACACACCTCGTCTGGACATACCTCGTCCTGGACACACCTCGTCCTGGACACACCTCGTCCCGGACACACCTCGTCCTGGACACACCTCGTCCCGGACACACCTCGTCCTGGACATACCTCGTCCGGACACACCTCGTCCTGGACATACCTCGTCCTGGACACACCTCATCCTGGACATACTTAGTCCTGGACACACCTCGTCCTGGACACACCTCGTCCTGGACACACCTCGTCCTGGACATACCTCGTACCTCCTGGACACACCTCGTCCTGGACATACTTAGTCCTGGACACACCTCGTCCTGGACACACCTCGTCCCGGACACCACCTCGTCCTGGACACACCTCGTCCCGGACATACTTAGTCCTGGACACACCTCGTCCTGGACACACCTCGTCCCGGACACACCTCGTCCTGGACACACCTCGTCCTGGACATACCTCGTCCTGGACACACCTCGTCCTGGACACACCTCGTCCTGGACACACCTCGTCCTGGACATACTTAGTCCTGGACACACCTCGTCCCCGGACACACCTCGTCCTGGACACACCTCGTCCCGGACACACCTCGTCCCGGACACACCTCGTCCCGGACATACTCTCGTCCTGGACACACCTCGTCCTGGACACACCTCGTCCTGGACATACTTAGTCCTGGACACACCTCGTCCTGGACATACCTCGTCCTGGACACACCTCGTCCTGGACACACCTCGTCCCGGACACACCTCGTCCCGGACACACCTCGTCCCGGACACACACTCGTCCCGGACACACCTCGTCCTGGACATACTTAGTCCTGGACACACCTCGTCCTGGACATACTTAGTCCTGGACATACCTCGTCCTGGACACACCTCGTCCTGGACATACTTAGTCCTGGACATACCTCGTCCTGGACATACTTAGTCCTGGACAGACCTCGTCCTGGACAGACCTCGTCCTGGACACACCTCGTCCCGGACATACCTCGTCCTGGACATACTTTATCCTGGACATACCTCATCCTGGACATACTTCATCCTGGACATACCTCGTCCTGGACACACCTCGTCCTGGACATACTTCATCCTGGACATACTTCATCCTGGACATACCTCGTCCTGGACATACCTCGTCCTGGACATACTTCATCCTGGACATACTTCATCCTGGACATACCTCGTCCTGGACATACCTCGTCCTGGACACACCTCGTCTTGGACATACTTCATCCTGGACATACCTCGTCCTGGACATACCTCGTCCTGGACATACTTCATCCTGGACATACTTCATCCTGGACATACCTCGTCCTGGACATACCTCGTCCTGGACACACCTCGTCTTGGACATACTTCATCCTGGACATACCTCGTCCTGGACATACCTCGTCCTGGACATACTTCATCCTGGACATACTTCATCCTGGACATACCTCGTCCTGGACACACCTCGTCTTGGACATACTTCATCCTGGACATACTTCATCCTGGACATACCTCGTCCTGGACATACTTCATCCTGGACATACTTAGTCCTGGACACACCTCGTCCTGGACATACTTCATCCTGGACATACTTCATCCTGGACATACTTAGTCCTGGACATAGCTCTGAGTTCGTCCCTTTAATAGTTTTGGACTGGAGTCTTTTTCTTCTCCTTCTTCTTCTCCTTCTTCTTCTTCTGTGCTCTTACAACAGTAGAACTTGTTTGTGATGCTCGATGAAATACTTCTCTGTGTGTATCATTAGGTGCTGTCAGGGCTGTGTAAACCTGCTCCGGGGAAATTTAATACGGCTTTTAGTGTGAGCAGGAGAAACTCTGATAAGTGCAAATGTAAACGCTTCAGTGCAGCCCCTCGTGAATGTTTCATTTCTCTGTCTGATTTTGGCAAACACAAATAAACTGAGTGGAGCTGTTAGGACAGACGAGAAATAATAGACTCACTTAAATTATGACCTTGTGTTTCGTCATGTTTTCTGGACCTGGTCTGCATCATTAAAGGTGCACTGTGTAACCTTTCTGGTGGAGGGTGTGCCAGCTGCTCGTCTCCATGGAGATGTTACTCATGTTACTGATGTTACTGATGTTACTGATGTTACTGCTTTTCCTGGAATGTGCCACACACAGAGATGATCTTTACACACTTTACACTTTACACACTTTACACACTTTACACACTGACACTTTACACACTGACACTTTACACACTTTACACACTTTACACACTTTACACACTTTACACACTGACACTTTACACACTTTACACACTTTACACACTGTCACATGGTGAGTGTGGTGTTTGTTGCAGAGCCGCACACTCGTGTTGTGTACATGTGTAATAAGACACACACATGTCGGACTGTGACGGCGTCGTGAGCGTCAAACGTCCAAACCGCTGATCTCCCATGAGCCCGCGGGGCGGTGTACACGTCAGACCGGGGAGGCACTACTTTGTAATCGCTGATAATTTACTCTTCAGAGCATCCCCCAAACATGAAAAACTGACACAAGGAATCATTTCCAAATTTGAGTGAGAATAACAGACTCCAGAGAGGCTGTCCGAGCAGCATCTTGAACCTTTTGGAAATCAGATGAATCCTCAGCATAAAAACAAAACAGCTCCAGATTTTTAAACAGTGCCACGAGTCGTATAAATGTCTGCAAAAAGATCCTTTTATGTAAATGGGATTTATGTTTTTGACGGAGCTGCAAACATCCTGCAGATGATGGAGAAAAGACACGAGTCTGTCACACAGGTTGTGCAATTCTTTAGTGTAGACACAAGAAACAAGAATGTGGCTCGTTTTAAGTTCAAATCCAGCCCATTTACAGTAATTATGTTCTACATGTTTTACATAAAGACTTTTTCTACATGTTAAAGGCGCTATATTACACAAATGGACTCTTAATCCATGTTCTAAGGCTGTTACCTCCTCAAAAACAGACCTGGAGTTGTGTTTTGTTTCATTCACATGTTTGAGTTACACTTTATTATTCATCTGTAACATCTCCAAAGCTCAAAATGCTCCGTTCCACCTTGTGATGTCATCAAGTGGTAGTTTTCAAGTTAACAGCTTCTTTTACCTTTAGTTCAGTAGATGTGGGCAATTCGAGGACTGAAATCATCCAAATGATTCTAGAAATGAAGGTGTGTGGAGTTTAAAAACACAGTGGAGCACTTCCTGTATTACCACTTGATGACATCACAAGGTGGAACAGAGTGTTTTTTTTTTCAGTTTGAGAGAAAAACTCAGTCTAAATCTTCAGGTTTGTGTGTTAAACATGTGTGAATGAAACAAAAAAACACAACTCCAGGTCTGTGCGACGAGGAAACATTAGAACAGATCAGAAAATAGTGTAACATGTCCCCTTTAAAGTCACTGTCAAGTCAATGGAATGAAAATAGGCTTTAAAGTGACTGTATACTGTTTAAGTTTGGGCAATATAATAAAAAAAAAAAAAAAAAAAAAAAACAAATAACATAATGACTGATGATTTGACATGATTTTTGCTTCCGTTAAATTAAATATTGTCTCATTAAAAACAAAAAGAAACAACTTTGAATACGATTTTTCAGACCATAAATTATAGGCCTACAGACGTTTAGTTCATCATTTCATTATTAAAAACGGCTTCATTTTACTCCTTCAAAGTCTGAACTCTGCTCCAAACTTCTCAATCAAAATTACAAGTTTTTTTTATATAGCACATTTGAAACAACTCGAGCAAAGTGCTTCACATGAAAGTCCACACAAAACAAATGGATAATATTTAAGAAAAGAACAAAAAAAAACACCTGTATATCCTGTTGAGCTGGTGTTAAATGCCAGGGAGAAGAGGTGGGTTTTCAGTCTAGTCTAAAACTGCATTAAAGACTGAATTAATTGTTAATTTAATACAATTTCCCATCAGTTAAATGAATGAAGAAGGAGGACGGATACAAACAAAGTAAGAGTCAGAGAACACCCCTGTCTTGTGCCTCACTTGTGCCGTTAGGAGCGAATGTTCCAGCTGTGCAAACAGATTTATGAATGACTTTTATTCTGAATATGACACAACACATAATAATTAACAAAACATGGAACTAATTTAAAAAATGCAGAATATAAAAGACAAAAACATGTTTGAAAAGGAGGAGGAGGAAGTTAGAAAGAGATAAAAGACTGTTTGAATGTTAATCAGAACCAGGTCCATGCAGTCAGGCGAGACGCTGCAGGAAAACAGCTTAAACTTAGAAACTTTGAAACTTGTTCTGTACTTCACTCACAGAAGTGTAAGAAACAAATGTATTACAAGTTTTTCATCCTGTAAAGTTTTCACATAAAGATAAGGCGTTTTATGTGGAATAACAAACAAAATGGACCAAATCTGGGACATTCAAAACAGAAACGTGAAAAGAAACATTCAAATGTCTCACTTCTTTTTGTTGTTTCATTAGATACTAAACCACATTCAGAGGAGATTTAAGATCTTATTTAATATTTCAGTAAACTAGATCTGACTGAAAATTTGCCTAAAAACTAAAATTTCGCCTCATTTTTTTTAGAGTTAAAACTTGATCAAATCAGACTAGGAATTAGATTTTTTTTAAAAACAAAACAAAATAAAAAAAAAAACATTCTGCATGTAAGTGCAAATTTAAGAGCTGATCCTTATGTCCCTGTGTGACAAAAATAATTTTGAGAAAATGGCCTTTGAAATAAAAAGTGACACTGTCCCTTATCACTGCAGGAGGCAGGTGGAATAAAGCAAATATTAAAAAGAGGATTTTATTATTTGGAGGAAGTACTCAACTTTGTTACTCAAGTAAAAGTACAAATACTGGAGCAAAAAATATTCAAGTAAAAGTATCACATTAAAAAAAATCTACTTAAGTAAAAGTATTAAAGTACCGGTTTAAAAATGTACTTAAAAGTAAAATGAAACAGTATTTCATGTAGACTTTGACTCTAATGAAGCTTCAAAAGTAGTGATTTTGTTAAAGATTTGTGCTGGATTTTTTTCAAAAGAAACAATTGGGCTTTTTTAAAAAATGTTATTCTTTTTTTTTTTTTTTTTTTTTTTTTTAGCTGTTTTTATTTGTTTGTTGTTTGTTTTTTTTTTTCTCAAAAAAAAAAAAATTATGAGCTTGATCAAAAAAAAAAAAAAAAAAAAAAAAATCAGCCTTTTCAGCAGGTCTCAAAAAATCATTAAAAAACAAAAAAAAAAAAACTTTTATTTTTCAGCCCTGTTCCTAAATGTAGTAGAACATACATATACTGCTCTCAGATGTACTAAAATAAAACTAAAACGTGGTAATGATTAAAAACACTCCTCTGGATTATTCTGACAACTATAACAGTAAAACATGTCAAACAGTCACATTCACTGATCTCACACTGTCCTTCTGGCCCTTGTGTTTTCTCCAGTCTGACAGCAGAGGGCGCCCCAGCCTCAGAAAACCTCTTTGTCTCCTGTCCCAGCTCAGGGGCAAAATGTCTCCTTCACTCCAGCGAAAAGAACTCAACTAAACAACCTCTGGACAACCACTTTTTAACATATTAGTCCAAATCTCAGCCGTGCACATGACTAAAGATAAATGTTTGTGTCACAGCTGAAAAAGTCTGATGTAACTGTTCAGACTTGAGTCATTTTACATTTATTATGCCTGGATTTGGCTGTTTTTTCTCAGTATCATCCATGTTTATTTTACAGAGTGTTATCACTGTAGTTTTATGTTCATTGTAGTTTTGCGACTGAGTATGTGCAGGGTGTGTTATATTAATGTCCTGCAGGGGGCGCTTTGGCCCTGTCTTTGGGCCCCTCTGAGACAAAAGTCCATCAGGAGAATGTCCCTCTGAGCCGCCTCCATCTTGGTTCATCCACAATTTAAAAAACACAAGATTTGTTTTTAGAATAAAACACGAGACAGTGTTTAACCACGAGAGGATGAAGTAAAAGTACTGCAAAGAAATACTCATGTAAGAGGACAGATACTGCAAAGAAATACTCATGTAAGAGGACAGATACTGCAAAGAAATACTCGTGTAAGAGGACAGATACTGCAAAGAAATACTCATGTAAAAGTACAGATACTGCAAAGAAATACTCAAGTAAAAGTACAGATACGGGAGCAAAGAAATACTTAAGTAAAAGGACAGATACTGCAAGAAATACTCATGTAAAAGTACAGATACTGCAAAGAAATACTCATGTAAAAGTACAGATACTGCAAAGAAATACTCATGCAAAAGTACAGATACTGCAAGAAATACTCAAGTAAAAGATACAAAGAAATACAGGAGATACTGCAAACAAATACTCGTGTAAAAGGACAGATACTGCAAGAAATACTCATGTAATAGTACAGATACTGCAAGAAATACTCAAGTAAAAGTACAGATACAGGAGTAAAGAAATACTGAAGTACAAGTATTAAAGTAGTTGTTTAAATATGTACTAAGAGTAAAAAGTCAAAGTATTTTGCTGAGATTTAGTTTAAGTCTGATTAGTTTTCTGTCTCTGTGACAAACACGTTTTGAGAATCGACCTTTGAATAAGAAGCTTAAACACGTCGTTTCATTTCTGTCGAAGACGAGGTGAGATTTCAGAAGTTTTCTTCTTCTTCTTTTTCGAGCTTAAAAAAAAAAAAAAAGTGAAATGTGCCTGAAGTGAAGTGGAAACACGAGCTCGACATGAACTGTCTCTGAATCTGTGGAAACCGTCAAATCAAATATTCAAATATGTTTTTATTTGACCTCTGTACTGTGTCATAGTCACTCGTGGAAGAAGTACTTTTTACTACTTAATTAAAAGTACAAATACTGGAGAAAAAAAAAAAACAAAACTCAAGTAAAAGTATCACATTAAAAAATCAACTTAAGTAAAAGTACTTAAGTAAAAGTATTAAAGTACTTGTTTAAAATGTACTTAAAGATTAAAAAAGTAAAAGTATTAAATAAAAAATCAACTTAAGTAAAAGTATTAAAGTAGTTTTTTAAAAAATGTACTTAAAGATTAAAAAAAAAAAAGTAAAAGTATTAAATAAAAAATCAACTTAAGTAAAAGTATTAAAGTAGTTGTTTAAAATGTACTTAAAGATTAAAAAAGTAAAAGTATTAAATGAAATATCTACTTAAGTAAAAGTATTAAATTAGTTGTTTAAAATTGTACTTAAAGAGTAAAAAGTAAAAGTATTTCGTGCAGATTTTGAGTCTCGTAAAGCTTCAAATGTGCTGATTTTGATAAAGTTTTGAGCTGAATTTTGTTCGAACAGAAAAAACTGAACCGATCGTTTTTATCGTCTGTTTTTATTTGTATTTTTTTGCTCAAATTATAAATGTTTTAAAAATAAACCTCAGACTTTTCAGCAGGTCTCAGATTATCAGAACAAATACTTTTACTTTTCAGTCCTGTTCATAAATGCAGTGGTGTGGAAAGTACAGATACTTCTCTCAAATGTACTGAAGTAAAAGTAAAAAGTATCAACTGTAAAATCTACTTAAGTACAATTTGAAGTATGTGTGCTTTACTCCTTTTACTTGGTTACGCTCCATCCCTGATTAAACATTTTATCCTTTCACTTGTTGCATCTACAGACGAGATAATGATGTAACGTCTCTCACTTTTTCACCAAAGTCGATTCAGATTTAAAGAAAAAAAAAAAAAAAAACCTGTGGATTTATTTCCCCCGAGCTGCAGTGAACGTCGTTAAAATGCTCGTGTTTCCTCTGGGGACAGTCGTGGGGTTAATGTTCAGGGTCTCACATCAAAACTCTGCCGTGTTTGATGCTCTGGATGTTTCTGGTTTCCATGACGACGGCTGTAAAAAAAATACAACAAACTTTGATCGATCGAAAATGAATAAAACTGACAAATACCCACAACTAGAGCTAAACATGGTCTAAGACAGTGTTTCTCTTTTAACTATTTAGAAGTAGCTTTAAACTAGCGTATCTTTTGTTCAGACTCATTTTTAGTTTAGACTTGATCCTCGGAAAAACAAATATTATCTGAGTTATCTCTAAAGTGACACAAAACTATGAAAAACACAGAGTTGTCTCGTGTCCATAGACTGTTTATATAAATGGACATAGCTAACATGCTAGCCGCTGTGTTCCAAACAGGAAGTGATCATTCCCGCACTTCCAGCTCCATCGACTCTGGCTCCAGTTCACTTTCTATTGAAAAGCTGTGTCTCTCTCTCTGTCCCTGCTGCTGTCAGACTCATTTTGGTCTTAAATGTTCGTATTAACCCTCTACATGATCCTGGGGTTTTTATTTCACTTTTGTGTCTGTAAATCAGGATATGAACATTAATAACAGGTTGCTCCTGCCAGTGTTAGCAACAGGTTTGATTGACAGCATTGCTAAGCGCCAGGCACTTCAACAATTGTTCGCTCCGGATTGGCTCTTTGGTTGCTATGATACTCGTGGTAATTTTTTGTTGTTGTTTTAAGGCAGGGGCGTCAGACACGTTTTCACCGATAACTGCCGTCAAAGGGTCAGATGTAAAATAAATCTAATTACTTTTTAAACTTATTAATTAACTGTTTCTGTATTTATTACTTATTCAAGTTACACATATTGCATATACATTTGCCTAGATGTATAAATATGTCTGTGTAACTACATATCTCCTGATAAAAAATTTTAAAACCATCATACCTTTAATTTACCCTGTCGAGGGCCACATAAAATGATGAGGAGGGCCACATTTGGCCCACGGGCCTTGAGTTTGACACATGTGTTATAAGGTAAGATCTGACCAGCAGAGGGCAGAATATGTAACTTCACTGACCTTTTAATGATACTATTTAAAAATCGGTTTACTGGGATGACCCTGCTTTGTATCAGACGTGTAAAGTATTTTCAGTATTATCGTTTATCGCAGTATTTTTCTGTAGTGATACGTCAGGTCTAACCACCAGAGGTACGCGCGCCACAGTTTGCGAAACACTGTCATTCTTAATTACGCTCCACCCGAAAACTAAACATGCTTTATCCTCCCGTGTGTGACTCCTGCTCTAAAGACGCTGCACCCAGCTGCGGGGCGGGGGTAGATCAGATGCCCTGTCCGGTCTGGGTCGTACTTGTGCGTGTGGTGATGTGTGAGGCGCCGTTTACGCCGGGACAGCCCCACTGTGTCTCATCATGTTCAATTTCAAAATAAACTTGGCAAAACATGAGTGAGACGAACGTTTGAAACCCATCCAGCCTCTTCTTGATCTGCCTGTCGAAAAGCTTCACATCGGTTTGAAACGATGAAACTTTACTCATACAGACGTTGTGAAAGCTTCTTTGGAAATCTCTTGTGAAGCTGTGACTTTCTTAAAGAGACAGTACGCAGTTTTCTCGACGTGCAAAGCCAACGACGTGATAAAGTTAAAGCCACACTTCTGCACATTTCCCATGGAGATCGATTTGTTTTATGCCAGATTTTTTATGACATATTGCGGAAGATTAAAGCCAAATGAACGACGTTTCCATGGAAACGAGCAGTACGAGGCTCTTTTAGCGTTAGCTTGTAGCGCAGAAAAAGTAGATTTAGCGATTATCTGACAGGCCGGACGCTCGCAGCAAGAACACATGTTTTTCAGCACAATAAAAACATCCATTATCACAAAAATATGCGTTTGTTTGATCGACTTTTGGGCAAAAAAGTTACATCTTGTGGCTTTAAAGGTCACATGTGTTTGCCCCTTTTCCGTTCCACAAGCAAATTCAAATTTCACTCATATTAAACGACTTTTTGATTGCGTCGTAATCTGTTTGAAATGTTTTCTATGTAGTGGTCACTTTTATGTTTTTGTTTGTTTGATGAGTGTTTGTGTGAAACAGTTTTTACAGCGTTTGTGTACTCAGTACTTCAAGTGAAACACGGATGTACTCTGCGCCGTAATAAAAACCTCAAAACTCTGCCTTTGTTCTGGGACGACAGCCACGAAAACTTGTGAACGACACGATACGTGACATGTTTTCATTTAGAAGAGAAACAGAAGTAAACCACAGAACGGACCACAAATACTAGTACTATCATGTAAAGTGTGAGTACAAATACTAGTACTATCATGTAAAGTGTGAGTACAAATACTAGTACTATCGTGTAAAGTGTGAGTACAAATACTAGTACTATCATGTAAAGTGTGAGTACAAATACTAGTACTATCATGTAAAGTGTGAGTACAAATACTAGTACTATCATGTAAAGTGTGAGTACAAATACTAGTACTATCATGTAAAGTGTGAGTACAAATACTAGTACTATCATGTAAAGTGTGAGTACAAATACTAGTACTATCATGTAAAGTGTGAGTACAAATACTAGTACTATCTATCGTGTAAAGTGTGAGTACAAATACTAGTACTATCATGTAAAGTGTGAGTACAATACTAGTACTATCGTGTAAAGTGTGAGTACAAATACTAGTACTATCGTGTAAAGTGTGAGTACAAATACTAGTACTATCATGTAAAGTGTGAGTACAAATACTAGTACTATCATGTAAAGTGTGAGTACAAA